>JACBAD010001968.1:0-61087 GCA_014281905.1 Aspergillus hiratsukae
CCCGAGGCCGCAGCCTCGACCGCGCCTACACCCAAGACCTCCACATCCGCTCCCGCAGCCCCAAGACCTTCCCGCCCCGGCCCGAAGAACGCAGCTACCCAAGCACCGACACCTCCGACCCAGCCAACAACCTGGGGACTTTCCGCAGCAACCCGCGCACCAGCCGCATCGGCGACCAGGAACTCCCCTGGAAACTCACGCTGCCGAGCGACGAGGACGAGGAGCAGGCCGGCGCGGCTGCCTCCTCAGGGGACGGCACCTGGCTGGAGAGCACCACGCAGCGTCTCCTGCAGTCGTCGCGGCTGCCGACCTACGAGGAGGACTCGGAGGTACACGGGCAGCCGCGGCAGCCTGTTGTTGCGGATGAGAAGGCTGCAGATGGTGGTGGTACCCAGAATTCTGAGCAAGGGCAGAGCCAGGGCCATCCGCACCGCGGCGAGGCGAGGGCGATCAATCCCCGCGATGAACCGGTGGAACTGCCCGTGCAATGGGACGACGACGCGGGCGAGGAGATCACCATGTCGAGTACGGCGTATCCGGGGCAGGAGTGGAAGCCGTTGGGGTTCTCGGGGTGGGAATACTAAACAGATACCCTTGTTCTTTTATCATTTTGTCCTTGCGTATGATGACGAATTATGGATCGGATTGGCGGGAGTTTTTGGCGTTCTATGGGTAGGATTGGTCGGCGCATGTATTTACTAGTGAAACAAAATGACATCTATCACGTATGTCCATGTCATCTAATCGTATAATACAGTACAATGGAGAATCGAGAGGAGAATGCATCCAGACAGGAGTCTATCCCTCGAAAATGCTCTGGTTCAAATCCACCCCCATATCCTTGGCCATATCCTTCATCTGCTTCTCGATATCATCCTCCATGCCGCCGCCCAGATGCAGGAACTGCCGCACCTTGGTAAAGTAGAAGAAGAGATCGCTGGTGAACAGCACGAACCGAAACAGGAGATGGCGGCCAAGGTTCTGGATCTTCTCGGACCAGGGGAGGTCAGGCGACTCGACGAGCGCGCGCGACGCCCACATGCCCGTGATCTTGACGCGGTTGACCGGCGAGCCCAGAAACTGGTTGTTCCCCTGGACGATGCGCAGGTTGCGGCCGATGAAGATGAGTTCCTGGGGCCATTTGTGCTCGTCGGCCAGGATCTCGCGGATGGCCTTGCGGGCGGCCTGTTGCATCTCGTAGTGGCGCTGGGCGCGCTCCGTCTTGCTCAGTCCCTGGAGATGCTGCTGCGTGGAGAGGTCGCCGCCGCGGTAGGGGCGCATCATCGTGAAGGAGGCGAACATGTCCGAGTTTCGGATGCCCCAGCCCTCGGCGATCTCGCTGAGGGTGCGGTTGTCAAAGGCCAACAGGGCCTTCCAGAAGCGCGCGTACTGGTGGCGGAAGTTGGGGTCCATGTGAATATAAAGGCCGTGGTCGATGAGGACCAGCTCCGGCTGGCCCGAGGGTTTGCGGCGGATAAAGATGTTGCCTGGGTGCGGGTCGCAGTGCACCCAGCCCCAGAGGAACATCTGTGCGGAGAAGAGGTCGACCATGGTCGTCATCACGTCCTTGAGCGACAGACCCAACCCGCCTTTGCCGTTCCAGCCGCGCCAGTGGTTGCGCTCCGGCTTGATCTTGACAAGATTGGGGTTCCTCGCAACTTTGGCAAGCGGATCTTCGGTGTGAGGAGCATCTAACGGCGTTCCTTGGCATCCCGGGCTGCCTTCGCGCCAACCGCCTTGCCATGGACGTGTGATGGCCTCTCTGTCCCATAAACGGATTCCTTCGATCCACTCAGCGGTCATGACCCGCTTCGAGCTGAGCTCGCGGTAAACTTTGGGAATGTAGACGCGGCCTCGCAGACGCGACTCGCCGGCCACCAGCTTCGCCATGGTTTCCGAATTCGTCGCTTCGTTCTCAAAGTCCGTCTCCAGGAACAGTCGCTCGCTTATGTACGGTACCAGGCTGTAGAATGGGATATCGAATACGCGGGAATAAACCCAAGTGACCACTCTGGTCTCATTAGCATTCCCCAAGGATAACCGAAGGATAACGTGTTGACTTACTTGAAGGCCCACAGATCCCACTGGATCTGCTGAGCTATCTCCCTTTTCTGAATCTTAATGGCAATCTCTCGCCCATCTGCTAATCGCGCCCAATGGACCTGCGCGACACTCGCGCTCGCCCTGGCCTTGCGCTCCAACACGCCCTTGGTCGGATCCCCTGTAAACGACACTCCAAAAACCTCCTCAGCCGACTTCCCAAAGTCCTCCCGGATCACCTTCTCCACGTCCTTCCAATCATTCTGCGGCGCATCATCAAACATCCGGGCAAACATCTTCTGAAACTCCGGGGGCAGAATGGCAGACTGCATGGCGATCGCTTGGCCGATTTTAAGATACAGGCCGCCATTATGCCGGAGCAGATCGAACAGTCGTTCCGCATTGCGGGCGTGCAGGGCCGTGATGGATTCAGCCAACGGCGGGTTCGGACGGAAATTGATTTTGTAGTCTAATGCGACGAGGAGACCAAGTGAGAACGTCCGAGCCGTCCGCGTCAGCGAGGATGCGTAGAATTGTGTGTCGATGGCGTAGATCACTCCGGTGGCTATGGAGAGGTAGGCGAGACGGCGGAGCCATTTGCGAGTGCGGGTGTAGGTCTTTGCGGGGATGGGTTTGCCTAACGAACTCGGAGAAGGGGGGACAAATGGTTCGTATCTGCCTGGATGAACGAGACGACGAGGAGGAGGCTTTAGGAAGGGCGCAGGAAGGTGTCGATGGCCATGAGGCACAATGGGCGGCCGCATGAAGCGGGAAGCGCACGTCATTCGCGACGCCATTCGGATGAAGGACTCGGAGGACAGCGACATCAAGATGTACAGTATCTCATGGTGCGTTGATGGATGAATCAATAGGGGTCTTGAGAAGATGGAAGCCTGCAACGAACAGTCACTTCCATTATGGTCAAGAAGAAAGAATAAGATCGATGGATCGATGCTGACTGCGCACACATGACATGACAGCACTCAGGAACAATTCCTGGCGGTCAGTGCCGTCGCTTTCGTCATCGGACATTCATTCGTCTTAACTTAGATACAATTCAACGGCTTCATTATCATACAGGGGTATATAGAATCAAAAGAGTCCTGAGGCTATAGGCTATAATTCATCATTGTCATATCTTTTCTCGTCCAATTGCCCCTGAACATTCTCCGTATTCCCAGTATTCCCCAGATCCCGACAAACAGCCGCGTACTCTCTCATATTATTCGGAATCGTTTCCTCCCACAACTGATCATCCTTGAGATATGCATACTGCTCCTGACACAGCGCTTCAGACACCATAGGCAACAGCACCGGTAGATTCGTAATAGCCGACCGCACAAAGTTCTTCTTGAAGCAATTCCCAAACGCCGCCAGCGTCTCCAGGTCCGAGCAGATATGCTTGCCGTCCAGCATCGGACCGCACCGCTGTTTGATGACCTTCGCTGCATCATCGCCCAATCGCACCATCGCTTCTTCCTGTCGGGGTAGATCCAACCGCTTCATCACGCTGCGCACGGCCGGCAGGAAGGTGTTGTTCCGCGTCCACAGGTCCCAGTGTGGGACGGTCGGCTGGCAGCCCTTGTCGCAGATCTCGCGCTGGAACTTCTCGTAGAGGTCGCCTGGTCGGCTGACGAGTGCTGCGACGACTTTGAAGCATGTTGGGGCGAGTTTGGCGGTTGCGGTGTTGGATGCGCTGAGCAGGAGGAGGATCACGGGGAGGAGGAAGCGCATTGTGGGTAGTTTCTCCACAGCGGTGGATGAGTATCAGGTTGATTGAACTGGAAGATCTCAGAAAGGAAGATTGACGATTGGAGTGATCGAGTTACCAGTAACCGTGGTCATATTGATTGAGTCTTGTTTGAGCAAAAGATTGGAGATGATCGTCGCTAGGGATTTCCCCGCAGTATGGGGTTCCATCGTCAACATTTATCTAGACTACTCCTTGACCCATGACACCGAGATGCTGTTCGAGCCACTTCATGTTGCATTTGCTCATCACGTATCAATAGCCTCACTGGGCTTCCAACATCTGTAGCGTTTCTTGCGTGCGCACTCAACAGCTGTACCGCTAGGCTCATGAGCCGAGGCACCGGCGTCACCTCTGTCAGTCTGTCTCCCTGCGGGCTTTCCCTTCACTAACTACAGAGATCGCGGTATGGAATTGGTTTCTCCCCAGAAGTATGTCAAATCGAGCAGAACCTGTGAACCTCGGGCGCTGACTCCAGGAAGCAGAATACTCTACCCTTTTCCTTACAGCTACTGCTTACAACCTTTCACCCACTTCGCCGACACATTGCCTGCTGCCCCTATTGACCAGACTTTGACCGATCAGCGCGCGCGTTCGAATAGGAACATTGAGCACTATTCCTCGAATCCTTATGTACAAAAGGTTTACCCTGTCATAACATCATGGTCTACGGTGGAAAACCGAGCACAGTGCCAGAACTGTGACCAACGACACATCAAGGTACTCATGCCGTCTTACGCCGTCGAATCAACTAACAGTGCCAGTGTGACGAAGCTCGTCCTTTCTGCAAGACATGTGTCCGAACAGGCGATGATTCACACCCCAAAACAATGCCCCCTGGCACCTCCGATGCCCTCAGACGCTCCTTTGCAATTGGCAGTCGCCACGTCCGAGATCGTCAGTCTCAGACTCACCTAGGAGAAGCTCGCATCTAGCCCTCGAAAGAGATAACGCCACGAGATTCGGGAGCCTATCTCGTGCCATCCCTGTCGACTCAAGCTGGTCGCCTGGCCTCTTTCGTTCCCTCGTACTGGCTCCCACTTCCGGCATCCACTATCCCTCCATCCGTGCGGGACACAGGCATCTTCCAGGGCAGGTGCGACTGCTAAGTGGACCTTTGGGCGGCCTCAGCTGTGCTAGTCATAAGTTCAACATGCTTTAAATCCACCACATACGACCATAGGGTGTGGAAAACAGGGCTTCCCGTCCGCTCAGCCGTACTTAAGCCACACGCCGGCCGGTTAGTAGTTGGGTGGGTGACCACCAGCGAATCCCGGCTGTTGTATGTTTTTTTTGTTCACATGGTTTTGATGCTTTCTCTTTCTGCATTTATATGATGGTAAATCTGACTTTTTACGTGGACCTCTACCGCGACTGGCGAATCATAGCCCCCTCGATTGTCTTCGCTCATTGACAGCGACAGTGTTGACGACCGCCAGATCCAAGAAACAATCTCAATGATTCAGTTCCTAGCCACCGATATCCGCGTCTCCATTCCATTCTTCCTGGGCAGTCAGATACGACCCGTCAAAATGAATCCTCACCGGATCCTGTACCCGGGAGCAGAGGAAGACGAATCTCGACAGCGCACCAACAGACCGCGCGCGCCACTGCTGGGCGGGTAGTCCGTCTTGCCATATTTGAATAGTCTCTGGTCGCCAGGGCTGAGCTTACGCGATGACGACTGGAGTGGATTAAGGGGCAGATTCCGGGTGATGCGGATATGATATACCTTTTGATGGTCGTCTGGGGGTAGCCTTGCTTCGCTATCAAACCGAGAAGCTTTCTATTTTAACCGTAGTGTATTATTAAATCCCTAACAACGATATGCCGAATCGCTTTATGGGACTTGCAATGATTATTGCATGGATCAGCTACAAGCACAGCAACTGAGCACGTGACCTCGGAGCAAATATCAACTCCGCATGGTATCTCCGCCTGCTCGAGACCATTATTTGAATCAGAATTTAGTTTGACTTTACTTATTCCTCAACACAACTCTCTTCCAAGCTTTCTCTCCTTCTTGCGCTGAATCTGTCTCATTGTGCGTGCGTAGGCATACACTTGGCAGCCTCCAACCACACCTCCACAACCCCCTACAAACCAAACTGTGTCAACAACTCACCACAACACACCAACTCAGCTCAACACCATGCTCTCCTTCTTCAATTGGGGCTCCAGCCCAAACCAAACCACAGACTCAAAGAAGACGTCCCCGGAAACCCCTCAGCCCGAACCAACCGAACCGCAACCACAGCCACAACCAACGCAACAGCAAGCACAACAACAACAACAACAACAACAACAACCCACCCCAAAACCCCTTACAAACCTCAAACTCCTCTTCGGCGGGATGACCTTCTTCACCCTCTCTTTGCTCATCACCCGGCGCGCCTTCACCAAGCGCGTCCTCGCGTCCGTACCGCCCTACTGGACCTCGTCGGTGTACCACCGGCCGCCCGTCAACGGCGCGGGGGACGCGTTCGAGGCGCTGAGCCTGGCGACGCTGAATGTGTGTTCGTTTGCGATGATGGCTACGGGGGGTGTGATGTATGCGCTTGATGTCAATGGGTTGGAGGATATGCGGCGGTTTGTGAAGAAGGAGATGGGGGCGGGGACGGTAAGGGATGAGGAGGTGGAGAGGGAGGTGGAGGAGTGGGTTGCCAAGGTGTTGGGGGAGAAGTTTGGGGTGGAGTTGAATAAGGAGAAGGAGAAGGAGAAGGAGAAGGAGAAGGAGGCAGGGAAAGGGGAGTAGAGGCCTGCTCTTGCGTTTTGGAAGAAAATGTACAGTGAAACATCGTCCTCAGCTCTTGTATACTAGTCATATCACGAATCATGAACTGCATCGGATTGTACAGCTTATATTACATGTGTCTGGCCACACTATTTGTCCAACCGTTCGTATCGCTCCCGCGCCGTCTGCCTCGTCTTCTCCAGGAACTCATCGTACCGGCCGCGTGTGTTGCGTCCTGCTTCCTCGACCGCATCGCCCAGCTTGCTACCTTGCGCACCCAGTCCGACTCCCTGCGCATACACCTCCGTGGCTATCGGGGCGGTCATGCCGGTACCCTGAGCACCCAGTCCAGAACCGGCTGACCAGCCCATCTTACTGAGGAGCGATGCACCCTTCGATGTTGTCTCCACTGGCGGCTCCTCTTCCTCCTTTGGCGCAGGAGGCTTGGCCTTGGTCGACGCTCGCGAGCTGCCAAACGCCTTTCGACGTTCCCTCGCACGGTCCCTGTACTCGGGGGTAGATTGAACGATGCCATGTTTGATGAGCTTGCCCATTGCTTTGGATCTCAATTCCTCGTTCTGCAAATTATCACGATGCAGCTGGCTCAGACGTTCGTGTCTGTTGACTTCAACTGAGCTCTTGAACTGCCGCATGCACAGATAGCAACAATTCCGATTCAAATCAGCATAGGATTGTGTGGGAGGCGCCCCAGAGTCGGCCGGCGACCCTCGGCTTTCCACGCCATCGTCGCTTCCCTTCTCGTCTGCGTCCTTTTTCTGAATGCCGTGCAGCTCAGCATGGCGATTACTCCAGAACTGCAGATGAGAGGGAACGGCAACTTTCTTGGACGCTGCGCTTGCTGCGGCGTCTGCCTTTCGCTTCTTTGCCTTCTCTGCTTCTTTCGTACTTTTCCCTTGGTTTTCCGCTTGGCCCTGCGCCGTCGAGACTTGGTTATTGTCCAACTCGGCAGTGGACACCGTCAATTCGGTCACATATGCCTCCTCGTCCCAGTACATAAGCTTCAAGGACGGGTTACTGAGCGGACTGAAGGTGAACCGGTCCGTGCTCGCCGAAGGATTGATAACAGGTACAAACACGCCAGCGTGTATGTAGCTTACAAGAACAGGCTTTGAGGAGATGGTAAATTTTTCAAATGAATGAAGTCGCGCAACAGCCGCTTGGGCATCCTGCAACAACAGTGAGCTTAAGCGGACATGAAGACATGACAAACGTACCTGAACACTGGCGAATTCCGCGAATCCATAGCGCCAGCTGTCGTTGCTCTTGCGGTCTCTGACGAGTAGGACACGGCGAATAGAGCCCTCTCTTGCCCCGAGATTGGAATCGCCGGTGGTGGAAGCCACCTTGGCGCCCTTCTTGTGGTTTCCCGAAGATCCATCCGAACTGGAAGTAGGTCGATAGAGTTTAGCCACGGCCTTTGCAAGAAGCTCTTCGGTGACAGAAGGTTCTAGGCCTCGGAAGAGAAGAAATTGCGAAGGCTGATTGTCTGGAGCCGCATCGTTGTCGCCGTTGTTCTCAACCTTCGGAGCAGCAATTCCAGGCGGACCAGCAGGGCCAGGCTCTACGCCCTGTCAGAAACTCGTCTAGATCAGACAGACGGAATTACTTACCCGGTCGAGGCGCTGAGCATCGGAAGCATTTATTGCGAGTCGAATAGTTAACAATAGCGCACTGTAACAAGTCAGGTCAGCTTCCTAGATATGCCACGGTCCGACCAACTCACCATTTTGCACGTCCAGTCACCATCGGCCTTGGCACGAGCGCGATCCTCCCTCTCACGGCTATACGCGACGCGGACTTTGGTGCCCTTGTCATTATTGCCGGCATTAGGTCCGTGCAGATAGATCGATGGGAAGTTGCGCTCCATAAAGTCGCGTGCAAAGTCAAGGTTCCTAAACCTGAGGAAGCCAAGTTGCCGTGATTTTTCTGTACATGTCAGACTTTGTGCGCAAATCGGACAGAAGAGGAACGTACTGGTTTGTCGGTCACGGATCACCCGAACTTCTTCTAGACCCTCGACGTAGTAAAAGTCTTTGAGCTCATTCGAAATCTGTTCAACACGTCGACCGGAGCAGACCGGTGACATGCACATCTCAGCTTCTTGCCATCAAGAACATGTTTGTGACATGGAGCGTAGCTCTAGAACTCCAGAAATGGGACTTCAAGGGGGGAAGGAGTTTTCCAACGTCTTCTTCCGCCATATCCACCGGCAACCCATCCATCATGACTTCTCTGCTCTCCTTTTCGTAGTGAGGCTGTCGACTTCGACGAGGGCTACGGCTGCGACTGTAGCTCCTACTCCGGCTGTATCCGGGTGAACGGTATCCCTCTCGATCACGATCTTTGTACGCCGGTCTGCCGCGCCGCGGTGGCGGTGATCTAGACGGTCGCCGACGATAGTCATCGCGGTCGCGGCTTCGATAGCGAGGTCGGGAATCGAGTCGGTCCCTGGATGGTTCGCGTCGCCGATCTGCAGCTGGGCCCCGTGGAGGAGAGCGCTGGTCTTCTTCAGTCAGAGCACACTGTCAGTAAAACTCTCTGTAGAGGAATATATGGCCTCTAGAAAGCGTCCTGCTTGATATCATGTGGGGAAAGAGAGCGTTTACCGCCAGGCGATCTTGATCGGGAAGGCGAACGATCATCGTACATACGACCCTCCCGATCGTCACGGCGCGGGTAAGGACGATGAGACGATGCCGGAGGAAATCTGCTGTCTTCCGGATTGAAATGAGACATGATGATACCGCATGAAATGTGTATGGAGATTTGGAGAAGGACAGTCGACTGACGGAGATTCATACAGATCTTCGGCAGAATGCTAGACCGCCTTCTGAACACGACTCTCGCTTATACTTCCCAATCGGGAGAGGACTAGAACTATATGCTTCCTTCGCAGGTGATAGACCACGCATCATAGCCTATAGGCTTCATACAAATACTTGCTGGCCGGGGGCTCTCACAGGGCTTTATCTCATAATTCCACACGTAAGTGGAATCACGAGACAAAATAGTCCTGTTCCATGGTCCCATTTTGCCGTGATGAATACTGCGATGATAACATTTTCCGGCAAAGTAGCTACATCATCCATGCCCTTGTTTTCGGCTAAATGTGGTATTTATTTACTCCTGCAAGTAAATCTCTTCCGTAAAATCGAATCCACCCTTAATAATAACGAGATCGTCATTACGTGCAAAGAGGATATCCCGCCGAAGCACGGCGCAAATCACGTCCCGCGAACCCGCGAGCCAGTCGTACGGGATGAAGAAATGTCTGCTGTACGATGTTATATCCGATGTTTGACTTTCCAGTCTCACCGAACATATCCAGGAGCTGGTGTCGAGGAAGACCAGTCTACTGGAGTCGCAGATTCCAATAACATGTGCGACTCTCTGCGACAGAAGAGCGAGTTTTGGCTCCATTGGTGAAACCAGAGACTCATTCTCTTGAACGACTCGACCTTCGACTATTGATAATGGCGCTAGAGCGTTGTCTAACCCTGGTGATACTGCGACGACATCCTTGACGTTGGCTTCATTATTGGCTTCGAAGGATTGCGCGTCCAGAAGATATAGATTCTGAGTCTTCGCAGGGCCTCCTGACTCGGAGAGCTCAAGGAGAACACCCTTTGCAGTATGGAATGCAAATTGTTTGATGCTCTTGAACTCTAGCTCTCGCACACTGATGTCAAGTGACACAGATACAACCTGTGACCACTTATCCCAAGCATACACACGGGCAGCTGTACTTTCAAAGCAAATTGCATGATCTGCTGAGCGTGGATGCTGCGCCCATTTTCGCACGCGTAGCCTATGAGTGTATATTCGCGAATCCTCCTCGTGGCCATTAACTTGCCACAGATGGTCTGACTCACGTGTTGATATAATGAACTTGCCGGTTGCTTCCGAGGTGAGCAATTGAATGATGGAACTGCCAGACTCTAGTCGGGACTGAAATGCTATCTTCTCAGCAACCCATTCGCCCTCTGCCGACTTTCTCACGTTCCAGGCGAGTATCTTGTTTGATACATCAACGCTCATAGCTAAGTCATGTTGAGTCCACCATTCCAAGATGCGAACTGACGAGTTGTGACGGCAGATTTCAAGCTTCCTAGACCCAGTTCTTGCGTCGTACAATGAGACGGATCCATCGTCCCGGCCGCATAGGACAACGTCTCTGTCACAGTGCACTGCAATAGCGCTGATCTTTACCTTGGTGTCCGTGGCAATCGCTTCTACAAACGATTGCGACGAGTTTTCGCTTGTATCATCACCGACCGAACTTCGAAGCAGCATCGGTGGCTCCCAAACATTGCATTGCGATCCTCGAATATCGACACAGTGCAGGCTATCAGTGCTAAAAGACAACTGTTTTATGTGGAGACTCGATGCTTGGACTCGGTAGAGCAAGCTTAGAGTATCGAATTCGTATATTTGAATTGCTCCGAATCCAGCACTTCCTGCAAGCAGGCGTCCGTCCGGACTGGAAGCGAGCGTTTGGCAATTCGCGCGATGACTTTCCAAAATTTGATCGTCAAATGGATTAAGAAGAACAAGATCACCATCAAGGTATGACGCTACAAGTAGACCAATAGCTGGGTTGGGGTTGAATACCAGGGCTGTCACCAAATGCGTGCTCGTTTCACCATCAGGAAGCTTTTTGCCGCAAGAACCATAAAAAGCGTCCTCTTCGAGGTCCCAGAGAGCAATCGGCCGCCCGCTGTATGCGACTGCGAGCATTCTATGTCCGAAGGAGATCGAGATCGCACTTGGCACCCGCCTTGACCGCGTGCACCTGTCATCGCCTGTGTCATTCCACGACCTGTCTGGTTGTCTAGCGCCATTGTTGTTCAGGTCCCAAGATGCCAGGTAATTTTTGTACGTTGGAATAACCAGGAAATCTTCGTCGAATGTAAGTCCTATAGGCCTAACCGGCACTTCGAAATTGTAAAGAATATGACCGTTCCGAAAGTCCCAGACCAAAACCTTCTTCAACCCACAAGAAGCGAGTAACTCTGCCTTAGTGCCGAACTGCAGGAACTGTACCGCGTCTCCATGGTCAAGCTTCTTATATTCCTGACAAGTCGTCGCGTAGTACATGAATATTTGACCGGTACTCAACCCTACCGCAAAAAACTCATGTCCGTGGCACAGTGCGCTAGTTTGGCCTTGATGGAAATCAATGCAAGAGAGTCGATCATCCCACAAAGCGTTCGATGCTCCTATAACAGAGATCTTGCGTCCGCGGCTTGCAGTCCTGCGCACTGTGGATTCTATGGGACAGAATTGGGGTATCAGCGTGTGTATCGCCGACGGTAGGCTGATGAGAGCATCTGAGAACTTTGCGGCAATTCTGATCAAGTCCGTTATCCAACCTCTCACCCTTTGTAATTCAATTGCGAGTGGCGACCGCTGGCCGGAGCAGGCATCCAAATATACTTTTAGGTTCATCGCAGTGCTTATGAGTGGCATGAGATTCTTACTTCCAGCAATAACTTCGATCCATGAAAAGATGTTGGTCTTCAGGAATTTGTCAAGTAAAGCCAGAAGGTCGTCTGCTAGTGGATTGGCCTTCGTTAGATGATAAGAGAATTGTAAGGAAGCGTAGCTAGAGAACTCGCTTCGTTTGTCTGCTGGGGTCCTTGAAATGGCTCGCCTATTGGTCCTCGGCGGCCTCATCTCGTCCCCTGCAAGGTACGCAAGGCAAGCTCTTGCGATATGCGTATGAGCCTCGGCCTTGTCAATCGCAAACTCTGAATTTGAGTTGTTGTTCAACAGAAACTCCCTAGCAGTTTCATGCACCATCTGCACTCTGTCAAACTTATCAATAGCCACCAGCTGTCCACACAGTGCACTTATACTTTCCCGCAATCTAGGGAATATATCGTTGATATCCAGTTTCAAAGCTTCTTCAAGCTCCTTCACTGTTAGAGGTCGCGTTGCAGTTGTAGCCCAGGCAAGGATAGCTTTGATCAGCCCCTTGTTTCGTGTAGTTCGCGACATCAAATCGAGTGTTCTTAAGTAAAGATCTTCCATGTCCCTGGGCACCTCCGCGAGGACCTGGCGGATCTCCTCTTCCGAATGTGAGTCGGACAACTCATTGAGAACCAAGACAGTCCAAAGCCAAGATCCTTGAGCCTTCCCTATTACTTTTTCCGCCAGAGCAGCACGACCAGCCTCGTTTCTGACAATCAGAGTACTGGCTTTCGCTCGAACAAGCGATTCAAGATCATTCGTCGTGTCCGCAGTTGAAATAGACTCCGCTCGGACTTGACTATTTCCTAACATTGTAATACACCTTTCGATGTCCGACATTTGTCGGCTTGTGACAAGAATTCTCAGCGGGACTGAGCGATCAAGCTGGGAAAGCACAATTTCGAAGAAGGATGACAGGTTTTCACACTCATCGAGAGCATCAATGACCCAGTAGTGTCGATGGAATTTTATTTTAAAGATCCCAGAGGTGAACAATCTTCTCCAGAGGATACGGTCTTCGTCACCGTCGAGCTTTACATCGCTTTCACGCATGTCAAGCAGTAGTTGCAGTATCTCAGTGTTTGTGCAAGCCATTTGAAAAGCGAGAGATCGGAGACAAGCACTAAGCCGTGACTTGGACTTCTCCCCGTGTTTGAAAAAGAAGAAACTGCAAGCTTCATGCTTCATCCGGAACTGAGAAACAATGTATCCTGAAAGTACCGACTTGCCAGATCCGGGTTTTCCGAAGAGCCAAAGCACACGTTCAGCATTGGCGACGTCGTGCCACTCTAGGTAACTTTTCTTCGATTCTATCCATTCGCAAGTCCCAGACAAGCGAGCATCTTGAACGAGTATCAAGTCGTCCTCTAACTTGTCGGACACGCCTAGGTATTCTTTCAGGTCGGCGATGTTGCTGCGAAGTAGCCTCTCCTTCGATTTCAGCGCTGTGTCCAATTTAGCGAGCTGCTTGCGAGATGTAGGACCGGATCATACTCATACCTGATTCCGTGGCACTGTTGATTGTGAACGCAAGTGAATTACGGATGAGTATATAATTTGGATCGCTTGGCGATTCGAATTTACATATAGAGCGATGGTCAGCGTTCAATGGTATCCGTTTCTCTTCGCGATATCCAAGTGTAGCCGAGTCGGGATCAACGATCAGCACGCGAAAAACACCTATGCTGAGCTTTTGTGTTTCGTAGAATGACCACAGATCTATATCTTCGGAATGTCTACGGAACTCGTCATTGATCGATTTTATAGCCTCCGATCCGCGCTTCAAGTCTGAGACGTAGGCACGCGACGAGTAGGCGATGCTGAGGATATTGCTTAGAAGTTTGGCAGAATCAGAGCCTCGGTGAGGTGTCGCAAGGAAGTACATGGCACGAATTCTTTTGACCAGATAGCGATCTGTTGCATCTTGCTTTGCCAACAAAAAAGCCTTTTTGATGACCAGCCCCCCCATGCTGTGGCTGATGAAAATGATCGGCGTATCTGCATTGCGCAAACAGGGCGTAGTAGTCAATTCGCCCAACAAAGATCGAGCGAAGTGATAGATGTCCAGGCAATTATCCTTGCCCTTGACCCAGTCCGAATCATATCCGAAACTGTGCACCCGAACATTCTTGAATGCGGGATCCCTAGGAAGCCATTCCTTTGGCCAGTAATGCGAGGATGAAGTCGTTTTACTCCAGGTTTTCCTGGAACCACCCCCGAGACCATGAACAAATATCAAATCAATTAGAGGTTGTTCCGGAGAGAACAGAAGATTCAGTCCTAGATGTCCTCGGAGCTCTTCAGTGCTGACTTCCGTGGCAAATTTGCTTTCGACATCGGTCTCGGTCGTTTGGACAGTGCCGTAACTGAAGACACTTGTTGCAGAAACCTCACTCCCCTTGCGATGCGACTCCTCAACGAATCCTCCAGTTTAGGTCAGCAGAGGCACTGAAGATCGCAAAACTGAGACTTTGTGGTTCAAAAAAAGCTTACCATCCTGTTGCTGCATTGTCTCTAACTATTTTGGCCCAGAGATGTGCTCCGTCCCAGAAGCCGGAGGAAATCGAGAAGAAGTCCTCAGGGCTCATTGATGGGACCTCGCTGGCTGGCCATGCTACGTGAACCATCTGCGGAGAAGCATTGCTGGATCCAATAGCTCCACTGCCCTGGTTAGTTACCAACAGGCATGGAGTGATAAGAAGCGTTTTAGTCAAGAACATAAGTCCAACAGCGTAAGGTCATTGATGGTCACTTTCTTATTTGGGGCGAACACGTCCCAGCCTGCAGATGGACTGGGCGAATGAATAGCCATTGTTTGGCGCCCACGGGTCGGCTCGAGATGAGGGGTAAGTTGGTACAATGCCGTAGTTGGAAAAATAATGTCCACCTGGGTCGAACTCCTCAATTTCCAATCAAGGATTGAGACTTCAAATATGGGTGGATTACTCTTGAAAATTTCGTGGACATTACTCCCTAACACAATGACACCTTGATGGAGACACGAGGTGTTTGATGATCCTAGCGTCCTTGCCGGTTGAGTGTCACGACGTTCAACAACTCCGGAGTGACCACTAACTTCTTTGCAGAATTACCAAAAGGCTGCCGAGTAACATTAGTTGAAAGCCATGGCATCAGTTTCTGGGCTAGCACAAACCGTCTCGACGTCGAGTTAGCCGACGGAACACCTTTATCGTTCTTCATCAAGGTGTTATCTGGCGAAACCGGCAAGAACATGGTTCATGGTGAGTACGAGTCCATGAAGGCCATCTACGCGGTTACCCCGGAATTCGCTCCAAAGCCGATAGCATGGGGCTCGTTAATAAACACGCCGGATACGCACTTCTTCCTTTGCCAGTTCCGCGAGATGACGAGCCAGATGCTAGACCCTCATAAGTTCGGCGCACGGCTGGCAGCGCTGCATCAGGGCAGCGTCTCCCCAACCGGCAAATTTGGCTTTCATGTTACGACATATAGTGGCAATCTTCCCCAGACCAACGGGTGGGAAGACAGCTGGGAGGTGTTCTTTACGAAGAATATGAGATGGGCGCTTGATTGGGAGATCGCGGCTAAGGGATATGATGCTGAATTCGATAAACTTGTTCCGCCCCTATTCGACAAGGTCATTCCGCGTCTGTTGAGGCCTCTTGAAACTGAGGGTAGATCTGTGAAGCCTTCACTTGTTCATGGAGATCTGTGGTATGCGAACTCTGGTATCGACCTGGAAACCAACGAGCCCTTGATTTTCGATGCATGCTGCTTTTATGCTCACAACGAATGTATGTGGAAGGCATCCATCAGTCGACGCGCAGTACAATGACTGACAAGAAGAACGGTCCACAGACGAATTCGGTCAATGGCGACCTGTCTGCAATCGCTTCGGGCCCGAGTATCTGGCTGCGTATCACTCATATGTTCAAATCTCGGCACCGGAAGAGGATTATGATGGTCGTCTTGACCTATATAAATTGTGAGTAATTTCAAGCCATATCAACATTTCGAGTCTGCTGAGTCGAAGCAGAAGATTCAATACACATGTATCTGCGTTGTTCAAAGATAACCAAACACTGAGAGAGCAGTATGTGCAATGCCCCGTCCTCACCGTTACAGCAATAAAATTAATTCCAGAACAGGGTACTCGGGGATATGAGAGACCTAGTCCGAAGATATGGATGAATGACTGCCAAACGAATGACAAAACAGGCAGGTATTTCTTGGGTAAACCTGGATCATAACTTTCTTTATATAATGCACGTCAATGCAATCCTTATGCCGTAAAATTGCGCTTGCTCTTGTGTTTTGGTAGATCATGATCCCCGACGTTGGCTTGATATTGACAGTGGCTTGATTGCTTGATTATCCCGCAGGTTTTGGCGGAATAGAATCTGACGACCACGGTTCCAGTCCCTGTCATTGCTGTTGACATGCGATTTCAACCGCGTATCGATATCTTCGAGATACTCTTCTGGGTCTTCCGTGCCGTCGCGGCGACCGAACAAGGGTTTTATATCAGACTTGGTCATATTGATCCGCTGTATTACTCCGATTGGTTCTCAATGAGTGCGATCAGATCCATATGTCCTGGGTGGAAGGGCAGACTGATCGACAATCTGTATGACTGTATCTTGACTAGTCAAACTAGTCGAACTGACTTGGTGCGGTGCAATACTGACATCATCCTAGGACTGCAGATTCAGGTCCGAGGGTATCTGTCTATTCTGCCAAGGAATGATGAGGTAGCCGTTCTCATTCTGGCATTGTGCACAACAACGAGCCACTAAACGCCCGGATTTTGTGAGAATAAAAACCTAAGTTCTTCAAGCGAAAGGCGGATGGAGGCTGGAAGAGTACAGCTTTTGCGAGTTTTGAAGCTGATTTCCTTCTTTGGTATATTAGGCGAAATCACGTGAACGAAAGCTCCCATTCCCCGCTAACTCGACGCGTCAGTCCATCTGTCGACTGTCGAGATAAAGAGGGATCTAGCAAATGAATCGAGTCTAATTTTAGGGGCAATCTGCCTTGTGGCACTATTCGCCTGATGGATATTCAATGGCCTATGTAGATACACAGACGCATGGCAAAGATCATGGCATGCCTTGTTGCGGAGATCTATGACGTGGCAGTATTGGCGGGGGGTGAGCACAGCCTAGGTAGGGAGGGGTAACTTGTGGGCCGTGGCTTCAGCAAAGCTCCGTCGATGCTAGCTAGCTTCATACGGGTCGAGATTCAAAACTGCCCCTCCTTCACAATTTTCCTCTTCCCCTCTCTCCTCATCATCACATACTACTTACCCACGTCCTCACTCAATACCGATAAAATCAGCAATCATGACTATCAAAACTTTCTTCGACATCACCATTGACGGCCGTAAGTTTTCCAGTGATCCTATCATCCAGATAAGGGGCATGTTCTGACCATGATTGTTCCTCCAGAGCCGGCTGGCCGCATCACCTTCAACCTGTTCGACGACGTCGTCCCCAAGACCGCTGAGAACTTCCGTGCTCTCTGCACTGGCGAGAAGGGCTTCGGCTACAAGGGTTCTAGCTTCCACCGTATCATCCCTAATTTCATGCTCCAGGGTGGTGACTTCACCAAGGGCAACGTGAGTTCACCCATCAAGCCTACTCTTGCGCTGGTGTGGAAAGAAGCCCTTACGAAGTATACTGATCTCTACTGTAGGGCACTGGTGGCAAGTCCATCTACGGTGAGAAGTTCGCGGATGAGAACTTCCAGCTGAAGCACGACAAGCCCGGTCTGCTCTCCATGGCTAACGCCGGCAAGAACACGTACGTCGCTATCCCCCGGTGTCTGTCGCTCGAGTTACCAAATACTAACCATGTACCACAACAGCAACGGCTCCCAGTTCTTCATCACCACCGTTGTTACAGACTGGCTTAACGGCGCTCACGTTGTCTTCGGTGAGGTCGCGGACGGCATGGACCTTGTCAAGAAGATCGAGGCCCTTGGCAGCGGGTCCGGTACTCCCAAGAAGAAGGTTACCATTGCCGACTGCGGTCAGCTGTAAACAGCATTGTCCTTGCATGATTGCGTCTCGTCGGACTCTGGTTGCACCAATGATGCTCCATTTGAATAGAGCTGAATAGCCTAATGAGAGCCGGTGACTACGTCTTTGAACTAGTGCATTTCATCCACTTGAGCTTCGTAATTCTTGTAGCTTCGAGTGACCGGAGTGCACTCAAACTCAATATCACAATTCCGAATCCCCTGCAAAGTCTGTAAGACCTGTGAGCATTTGATATGCACCTCCTTACGTCACAAGGACAACCTATTAATGACAGCAATTTGGACGACCTTATCTTCTTCTCAGTAAGATTCTATGACAGACACAGATGAGAGCAGGAGTAGTGCGTTCGCTAGCCCTACACGGTCATTGGCAACACTTCCGTCAAGCAGAGCTTCAACCTTACGTCCGGCTGGCTCAGGAGGACACGCGACTTTTCACTATCGAGCATCCTTCCCGGTCCGTAATGCTCGAAGCCACGTGCGTTGTAATGCGTGGCACAATCATACCGGCCACAGCGGAGGCTGTGCTATGAGCATGGCTGTCAAGCGTAACCCTAAGTCCTTGGTCCTCGCAGAGCGGGTCGAAGACTTGGATGTCCGGCACTGTTGACGAGCGGCCGTCAATTCCATGAATGCAGAAAGAAGATGAATTAAAAGGTAGAGACAAGGAGCTGCAAGGTGGGAAATTTCAGGTTATAGAACTTTCTATTCTATGTGTATAGACTAAGTACATTCACGTAACTGTGCTGAACACAGGTTTATTTTGAAGTTACAACGCTCTATGTGGATCATCAGCTTCGCGTCCCATCTCCCAAAAAAAAGGCAGGATATACTCACAAATTCTTTCACCATTCTGATCTCACCATGCCCAGAGTCATCCTCCGAGAGACTCAAGCGGGGGATATCTGGTGGCGGGACAGCACGCACATTCACGCCCCCTGCAATATGCACATCATGTTTTGCTTGAGCTTCGTACTCTAAATTCTGGTATGCATTCTGGTTCCTCTCCTGCAGTGGAATGGGCAGTCCACTCCAGCTGCCGGTGGTGATGGAGCGTTTCTTGATACGGGCAGAGGAGCCGCTGCGGTTGTAGTGGTTTGCCGCGTGCCCGGAGGAGTTATAGTTGTAGTTGGCGCTGCTAGAATGGCTCGTGATAAAGGATTTGAAGGGAGGTAGGCAGCCGACGATCATGGCTTTGCAGGTTAGCATTGGCTGCACGGGTAGATGCTGGATAGAGTACATACAGATTGAGGACTCGGCGATGCCCCAGACGGCCAGAGCGGCTGGATCCGAGTACGCTTTGCCGGTGATTGCCACAGCCCGGATAATGGCTGCAGCGATGATTATAAATCCGAGACAGAAGACAGTTGCTAGGCCGAGTTTCTGGTGGAGGTTCATCTTGGTCTTCCACAGGATGCGGAGGGGGAGGTACATAACTGTACATCTCGTTAGCTCTTATCGCAACAACACTTAGGGGACGTACTCATCAAATCGGTAAGAATGTCAACAGCCGTACTGTAGCTGATGGAAATGACGGATCCTCGGATGTCAATCGGTTTGGAGCATTTTCCTGGGAGGGTCAGCTAACGTCAACCAAAGCTCAACGACCACAATACCGAATCTGAAATAATCCGACGGAGGATGACAGTTCAAGATCGACGCCAGCCAGCATCCAATATACGCCAATACCGCGAACGTCGTAACTCCCCACCATACCCGACGGTAATGAGGCAAGCCATCCGAAATCAGCCAAAACAGCGCCAGGAATGAACCCTTGATGCTCCAGAGCACCGACCAGAAAATGCCAATGATGACGAACTCATAATGCGTATACTTGAGACCATGATAGACGATGTCCGGACCGGTGACGTTCAACAGCATGTAGTAGAGATGGGGGGCTTGCAGAGTCTGAAGGACCGCATTGGTGACCAGGAAGACGAGGGCCAGGAGGACAAAGTAATCGTCGACCAGGAGACGCTTCATGCGTTTGATGCGGATAGCGAAGCGAATGGACGCGAAGATGATGCCTAACCCGGCACCAGTCCAGGTTACTCCAATGAGTCCATTGATAGAGAGATGAGTTGCGACGCCCTGAGGGGCTATACTGGCCATGAGGGGTCGGAGAGGGAGATATGTTTAAGAACTAGAGGCACTCCACGGGGGAGAGATAAGTTGACAGTATATTATAGCTGGAGAAGCTGGTATTGCTTCTTTTTCCCGCATGGCTACAAGGAAAAGCATCCTATCAAGAGAGTCAAGAATTGACTTTGTAAGGTGCATACTGACGGGAGAATCGGTCCAACAGCAATCACAACAAGGGAGAAAGCTCCGTCCCCTGACTCCAGGACAGGCATCTGGCTGAGTAGACTACTCTGTATGGCATGTGAATTAGCCAAATCGTTCATAAATGGGGGCGAAATCTCTTCTCTGAGGGGACACGACAACTGTCGAACGGGTTGGATTGGAGAGCGCACTAAAATAGACTGGACATGGAGCGGTTTCAACATCCTAGTAGGTGAATTTTCATGGCTTGATTAAGTCATAGTGAGAGCCGTGGATGCATTGGTCTAGCAAGGATTATGCGAGGCTAAGCAAGGCCTCTCCGTTGCTGTAACCAATTTCAACGGTGGTGCAGTAGACTACCGTGGACACTTGTGACTTGTCAGCATGTATATCGCGATGTTTGTTTGGTATATAGATCGCACATACCATGATCTTGATAGGAAGAATGATCAACAGATCATCGCAAAATAGAAGAACTGGTGGGATCTTGTCACTCTCAGGAACTAATCGACCAGATCATTGAAGCTAAAGAAGACTAAATGTAAGCGAAGCAAAGGAAATGAAGCACTTCCCAACAGGGAAATGCACCGGAGACGCTAAAGCATAAGAATCACGCACTGCTCCGAGAAACCGACGGCATTGACACTACTTGCCCGTGTTGTCTCCGTTCAAACGCTTCTACTGACCATTCAGATGCTGTTTCGAAATGAAGCCATCGTTTAGCTCCCTCTAGTTTGATGCTAGACTTTCCGACTCTTCCTCGGTTAAATCGCATCCACTTTCATCTTGATCCACTATCCCATTGTCTGGAGCCTGGAGAATTGGAGATGCTGGTCTGTACATAGTACATACTTGACAGGTATCCACTCCATCACAGGTACTACTACCCTTTTACGACTTCAGCCAAATCAGGATGACTGACTCTCTCGTTCTCGTAGCATCGACCGACTCGAACCTCGATCACCGAGTAATGGTTTCAATGGCCCGAAATCATGATGATTGATAAACGACAGTCCAAGGTCATCCAGCACTGCCATCCCACTGTGACCGTGTCTACTCCATGATCTCCATCCCCAGGTGCGCTCACAAGGAAGTGAAGCTAAGCACCTAGCCGATGTCACCTAGCTGGGACTAATTGCGGTAGTTCGACGCCAGGACGGAGACAACGAATTCGCCAATCAATAACACTCTTGGCTAGACTCGAGGATTATGGCATGTACCTGCATAACTGCATCCAGACATGCATGTTATGCCACTGTACCCATCCGGTAATGATACTTAAATGCGACACTCAACGGCCCTCTGGTGGCGTTGATATTACTTGCTTCCAACATCTGTCACTGTTTCTTGCCAATCTTTCTCTTCCTTTCTTTTTCTTCCGTCCGTACTTTTACTCCAGCCCAGTTCTGGTCTCCAATGGGCCCCATGCTCCTTTCATTACTGGCCCTGTCCGGGCTCAGTTACGCTACCTTCGGACCCTCGTGCAAATGCGCAAGTCTCCCGCTGAAGAAAATATCAAAGCAAAAGCTGACATCTGAAAGACACCAGGTGACTCTTGCTGGCCCTCCGTCGACATCTGGAATACTTTGAACTCTTCCGTCTCCGGCAAACTCATTCTCGACACGCCTCCCGCCATCTCCTGCTACCCCGGCCCTTACCAGAATGCGGAACAGTGTGCCTACGTGTACTCGCAATGGTACAATTCCACCTTCCAGTCTCTCTCCCCCGTCGGTTACGTTTATCCGACAGATGACTCGTGTCCTCCTGTCAATCTGAGCTCCGGCGAAACCCCGGGAAATTGCACCCTGGGCCCAGCCCCAGTGTACACAATCAACGCGACAGAACCAGAGGAGCTGGCAACGGGCATTGCTTTTGCGAAGAAGAATAATGTGCGTTTGGTTGTAAGGAACACAGGACATGACCTCCTGGGAAAGTATGTTCTGCTCCCGCCGCGTTTCTACCAAAAAGGCTGACAGAACAAGGTCGGAAGGATATGGAGCTCTCCAAATCTGGATTAAGTACATCCAGAAGGGTATCACATACCAGGAGAGCTACAAAGCGTCGGATGGGTGTCTCAAGAGTCAATGGACCGGTGCTGCCTTTACCGTTGCTGGAGGTTACATCTGGTCAGACGTATATGCCGAAGTCTTCAAGCGCAACTTGACCATCGTTGGTGGCGGCGATCCCGTATGTCCTTCCGGCTTTTATTGAGCATTGCATAGACTGACCCTATAGACCGTCGGTGTCATCGGTGGCTACGCCCAAGGTGGCGGTCATTCACCCGCCAGTCGTGATTACGGTCTGGGTGCCGACCAGATCCTCGAAGCGCAAGTTGTTCGGGCCGATGGCAGCATTGTCACCGCAAACGCTTGCCAGAATTCCGATCTGTACTTTGCTATCCGTGGTGGCGGCGGAGGCACCTATGGCGTGGCCGTCTCCATGACCTTGAAGGCGTATCCCACCCTGCCTGTCGTCGCACAGTCCCTCACCATCAGTCCCCTGACTAGCGACACTGACCCTCTCCTGGATGCCATCACCGACATCTATGGTCAATATCCTGCTCTGTCTGACGCGGGCTACTCCGGCTACGGCACCTGGTCTATCAATGGACCCATGGCCTTCTTTGGCAACCAGACCATTGGCTATGTTCATGCCATTGCAACCATGGGCAAGTCGCTAAGCGCCTCCCAGGCCGCTTTCGCGCCCCTGCTGTCGAAGCTGCAGAAATACAACGGCACCTCCCTCTTCATCACCGTCAATTACTACCAGTTCCCCAGCTACCCTGCCTATTACACCGCCATGTCGGGCGTGCACCAGCCCGCCGGTTCGGCCAACTCCGCCCTGACGTCCCGCATGTTCGACAAGAGTGCTCTAACTGTGAATCCCACCGTCCTCCGCTCCATGATCGGCGTCATCGCCGGCAAGCCCGAGGAGTACACCATCAACAGTGTGGAGATGGTCGGCGGCGGAAAAGTGCTCACCGACGGCTCGGATCCCTACTCTGGTGTGAATCCCGCCTGGCGCTCAACTTACATTGTCAACGTGGTCGCGCGAGGATGGGCCGAGGGCGCGGATGCGGCCACCGCTCAGGCCGTCAAGGACGACATCACATACATCAAGGGCGGCGCCATGAGACTACTCACGCCGTTCCTGGGCAGCTACATGAATGAGGTGCGTTAGCTCCCTCTTGCGCTCTAGAATTCCTACTGACCATGACAGGCTGACCGCAATGACCCTCTCTGGGCCACGGACTTTTTCGGCATCAACTACATCCGTCTCGCGCTTATCAAGAAGAAGTACGATCCTGAAGGAGTGTTCTACTGCCCCAAGTGTGTGGGAAGCGTGCCATATTACCAGAAGAACTTGGATGGGCTGGATTACGGCCCGTTGTGCTCTATTGGCTTCTAGAGCGCCTATAGACTTGGAGGATGTGTATATATCAATCATTATTCCTTATATAGTACTATTACTTAATAGCATAATTGGTCATAGACATTGATTACCTTGTGGTTCTTCGATTAACGGCTTCATCCCTTTTGTGTAGATAACCGATCGCTCAGCGAATGTTGCTGTCCCTCAGATGCCAGTTCTCGTCTCGGCTTGAGGTCCCCGTATCGTGTTTCGTTGCAGCATCGCAGTGTGTCCCATAAGGCAATCATTAACCTATTGACCCTCGAGAGGACATCCCAATCGTGACTCTCAGTGGGATACCAACACGACGAGAATCCTCAATGCAGACTGTTTCACCGAACTCACTATGACCAGCTTTGGGAACTTGGCTACAAATAGAGCCAGTGTTTCTCTTGCCACCATTTCAGCAACGAGGATGATCCCCAAGCCGTACCATCGTATCTCGTTCGTCCACGCATTGTCCGCACTGAGGTACCTCCATGAACTCCACCGTCTGACAGGATATGAATGTTGAAGGAATACGGCACAGCTGGTTCCATAGATTTCCAGGTTATTTGTCGACAAGATGCCCAGACTGGCGCGAACCTACAGTAAGGATACTCACATCAGCTTTGTTCACATTCAGAGAGAAAGACGGCGGAAGGACAGCATACCTGATAGAGTGTGCTCATCCGCAGACTGCAAAATAGTCCCTTATCTGCGTTACACTAGTTGCTTCGATGTCTCTTCGAGTAGAGGAAGCCTCAATAGACCTTGTGGCCTCCGACGCCGACGTCGCTACCAAACATATTCTCTGCGAGAGACGTGCACTCGCATACTTGATAAGCAAGCAAGTATGGTCCCCGAGGAGATGCATAATAGGGCGGGAAGACGTTATACCATCCCTTCTTGCTTCTATTTCCCCCATTTCCCCCTGAGAACCATGCCAATTATCAGGTAATCCGAGGTAGACGCATCCGCTTGGACGAGATTCGACTCCATGGACCCAGGCACAGTGCAACCATGTTTAGGTATGCATCGTGTTCGGACCCTTGACGATTCAGCGCAAGTATGGCTCTATGTTTCTGGTAGCCATATACCAAGCGTCCGAGAAACTGTATGAGGTAGACACGAGGGTGAAGCGTACAGCACGGTGGCGCAAGTTTAAACAGGACTATCTAGAAAGAAAGTTATATGATTAGTTCTGAAACTCTCGAATGGAAGACTAGGAATGCGGTAGGACACTTAGTGAGATAGCGCTCATAACTTGCACAAGGCAGCAAGTCTGTTGCTCTTCGAGGAACCAGGAACGATACATTGGGCTTCGCATTTTGTAGGGATTTGCTTGATTGAGAGTGATGAGTTGGTCGATGCAATCATTGTTTGCTGGTGCTTTGGGTCGGTCGACTGTTGAGGCAAGCTCAGACTCTCGGGACTGGGAGCAAAACTAGAGAACAAAAAGAACTAAACTTCCCATAAGGCCTTAGATAGAGCCAACGTGAACGCATGGGATAAAAACAAGACCAAAACAAGCAACGCGTGCTGAGGTTGGTCTCATTTTTCTGTCAAGTCCCTGAACAAAGGCAGACTCGACCAAGTATAAGGTCATACTACAATCTACTCAGAGCATGATGAAGCAAAAAGTGGAAGATCAGATCATAATTTCATTAATCTACTTTCAGAAGACCGAAGTAGAATGTGACAAAGTGTAAACCCAGTAAATCATCAGCCTTCATCCCCCAAATCAACCACCCATAGAACATCAAGCCACCAAAGACGATCCAGCATCCCCCGAGCGACATTAACCATGAGTGAAGAAACGAGAGAGAAGCACTGTGTCGATGTGGAAAAGACGAAAGTGACTAGGTAACTTCATTGCATCTGCGCCACCATGTTAGAAGAAGTCGTCATGTCAGAAGAGAAGGAAGCTCACCAGCAAGAACCACTTGTTTTGAGCAAGATGACAAAACTCCTCACTTGGGAGGATAAGCAACGCAAATGCCATGGTAGCAGTAGCCAACACCTGGACCGCAATCGGAGTCCTTGTGGCAAGCAGGATCGGCCTGTTCACCACGGGCAAGCAGGGGAGGATTAGCGACACAAATGCCATGGTTGCAGTAACCCACACCGGGACCACAGTCGGAGTCCTTGTGGCAGGCAGGATCAGTTTGTTCGTCACGGGCAAGCAGGGGAGGATTAGCGACACAGATGCCATGATAACAGTAGCCAACGCCAGGACCACAGTCGGAATCCTTGTGGCAGTCAGGGTCGGTCGACACTTCACGAGCAGTCTTGGGAGGATCAGCGACACAGATGCCATGGTAACAGTAGCCAACACCTGGGCCGCAGTCGGAGTCCTTGTGGCAGGCTGGGTCGGTGTATTCGTCACGAGAGGCAAGCTTGGGAGGATTCGCAACACAAATGCCATGGTAGCAGTAACCAACGCCAGGGCCGCAATCAGAGTCCTTGTGGCAATCGGGATCCGCAGGTTCAGAAGTCTGAAAAAGGGTGGAAGTATTCTCATTCGCAGTGTTTGAGGCGGGATCCTCTCCAATGCCCCAATGACAAATACCAGCAATGCAAAGGCCATTGAAGCAATCTTCGTTAGTAGCGCAATGAACGATAGAAGCATCATCTCGAGTGACCTTTGGAGGGTACGCAACGCAGATCCCCTTGTAGCAGTAGCCCACACCAGGACCACAGTCGGAGTCTTTGTGACAAGCAGGGTCGGCACGCTCGACAACCTTAGGTGGGTAGGCAACGCAGATTCCGTTGTAGCAATAACCAACACCGGGACCACAGTCGGAGTCTTTGTGGCAGGCAGGATCGGCAAGGTTGACAAGGCCTGTTGAGTTTGAAGGAAGAAAGGTGTTAGTAGGATGAGAAGCTTGTTTGCAACGTTGGGAAGAAGAAAAGGAAAGAGAGTCAGGTGCGATAAGACAAAACACAAGAGGTAAGAACGTACCAAGACCATTGTCAGAGGTGTTTTTGACATCGACAGAAGCAGGTATAGCAGCAGAAGCCGCCATGCCAGCAAACATGCCGAGCACGAGAGTGGAGAACTTCATTGTGACTGTAGCTTGACAAGTCGTCACAAGAAGAGATGTAAGAGCAAAGATGTTGTTGATCGATGAGAGTCAGAAGGTTTCAAGAGGGAAGAGAAGAATCGATTTGAAGAGGGGTGAGGAGGGAAAGAGAGAAAGAGGAGCAGAAGCAGGAGAAGAAGGGGGCATTTACACTTGAGATCTTGTCGTTTAAAACTGCGCTATAACAGCTATCTCGCTTAATCTTTTGGAGTCGTGAATACCTAGTGCAGACATTTCTGCCATCACCACTTCTAGAGAGGTCGATGACGTTGGCACGACCCCTAGAGAAGCGTTGTCCGTGAAGGAAAGGCTCTCTGGAAGGGACAGTGACGTCTCTCCCCTGTTCTTCTCAGTGCGAAAGCCTTCTATATGGGGTGTACCGTGAATAACTTCACGGCATACTCCGTTAATCTGACTCATACCACCCGGCTGACCCATCTTCAATTCCGGGTTCAGAGGCGGTTCGGAAAGGATATATCCAGGTAAGAAGTGAATCTTGAAGGTGAATGGTGCTGTCGTCATTGCAGAAGATAGTTCTCACTATAGCAGAGATATGACAGGAGGTGAAGATGGAAATTATCAAAGCATAGGTATGTTATGCTTCATTATGAGCTGTGCATTTGCTTCAGGAGACGTCTTGATTGATATATGACCATTGTATACAGGGTGCAACTTTATACAAGGCCTTGGCTAGACATATAAGCCTTTTCAAGTCAATCAAAGGAGATAATGCTATTATGCTACCTGACATCTTCGAAATCGTGATATGGACGCAATAAATGGGGTTATAGCGTTCCGCAAGAGAATTATGAGAAGCTTCGAATCCAAAGTCTACAACACTGCCCTGATATCTTCTTTAGGCCTTCATTGACGCTCGTGCGTTATGCGTGGCTTCCATGGTACGCTCGGGATTCAGTCTGCTTCATCTTCTGCCGCTGCTGCTTCTTCGCTCTAGAGTGCTGTTTTTCGTCGACCTACTTACCCATCTAATCCGGGGTATACTTGCCTATTGAAGGTAAGTCATGCTGCAAGTGCCTTCTGCGTTATATTCGGACCCATTATCATGGATACTAACTTGATAGAGGGCAAGCGAACAGGAACATTGGGGACACACGCACAAGAACCAATACGATCTAGACGGCTATGGCTGATCTTCATGAGAGTACTTCAGATACGGATCTGCTTCTGTTTGCAGTGCTTTCGCATCCGCAGATACTTCGGTTCCAGAGCTGGCTTTGACAAGACCTGGCAATCTATCAAGGATCTGGTCAAAGCAGAGCAGAGCGCATCAAAGAGCAACAGGCACCAGAAGTTCTTCCTCAAACCAGACATGGAATGCCTACTGACTATCTGGCTGCAATCAGTCTTGGCTACGATCACCTCCTATCGAATCACAATGGTGTCCCCTATCTACTCAGCCGTACAAGCGATTGATATCCGTCTGTTCTGGAAGTATAACCACACGGCCCATAATTGGCAGACAGTACGGCTTTGCTTATACACAGGACGCCAACGCGCTTGCGCGGGCCGGACAGCGGAAGGATCCCAGGCTATTCCGGTAATTCATCATCGAGAGGGGACCCCGGTTGCACTGAATCAAGTGGTGGACGGCGTGATAACTGGCATGGAAGGGTTTGCGGTGTTGAGTGTACCCCGAAGGCTTGGGGGAACATCATTCTTTTATCTTGAGGCACCGAGTTGGAGTCTATCTCAAAGCCAACATTGGAGGGGAATGCATAAAGTTTACTTTTCATGTCTCATGAGCATCCACAGTTTGAGGGGTGATCCCTTTGGTACAAGACACTATAGTAGGAAGGTTCCAGTATTCAAATTGCATCATCGGACAGCAGATAAGAAGGAGCAAGGACATCAAATGAGTATGGCATTCATTGTCGAAAGTCTATCGGCATACTATGTACTGCTGCTATAGTCTAGCTTCGTGGAAAATCTTCTCATCACTGTACACGTCAAATATAAGCCAGGTCTACCGCTTGTGCTCACCATGTACGCTGGGACCCAACCCTTCCCTCCCTGCCAATCTTGAATCCGCGCGCCAACAGCAGGCTGTAAAATCCATTTCACTCTAGAGAAGACAAAGAGCTGCGAGTAGCCCTGCCTAACAACCAGATATACAGCAGCACACATTCCCCAGCAGTCTCAAACGCGGCCTTGAAATTCTCCGGTTCAGAAATCAAAGCCGGAGCGACAATTTCAAGGATTTTCTCCCATTCGTCGACAGGCAGAGTGCAGACACCACTTCTCACATAGCATCCAGCATGCGTGCCGAGGGCACATTGCTTCAGCTCACTGCAGCTCGGCGACTTTGAACCATTGGCGAAGGGAACTAGTTCCTCCTGCAAGCAGAGCATCGTCTCTGTGATCCATTCCTGGCCGAACGCGCTCATCTTGGGTTTCCAGACGACAGACTTTTCACAGAATTTCTGGCCGAATCCAATTGGATAGCCTGATGGTCCGCAGTGGTATCGAGACTCAAGGCATTGCGCGTAGAAATTGCAAGAGTTGGGGGTGGGATGGGCACATTCTTGGATACGGTCGTTTTGTCTGCATTTATGTTAGGTTCGTACGTTTATCGCCTCGTCCATGAAGCTGTGATCACACCTTTGAGTGTTCAGCGTCGCATCAGCGTGCCTCGGGAACGCCAAAAGAAGTAGGGCATAAGCCCAACCAGCAAAAGAGGTGCTTGTCAATATGCGAGAAGGATACATGATAATGTTATGTGCTGTGTAGGAATAAGGTTTTCAGTTAATGAGTGAGTGATAGGACGGAAATATCGTGGAACAGGACTAGAGGGCACTTGCAGTTATCTATCTGAGCTTGTTTCCCTGCAGGGGTTAGTGTCAGCGAGAACACATGATGGGCTGATCCTAGTATCTTAGGGGCCTATCGCGCAGCAAAGTACATAAAAGCATGTGAACAGAGCCGGGTAGCAATATATTGGAATAGAACTTCGGGCCTGGTCCGAAGGCAGTGACAATCCCGCAGGCATACTCCAGTCGATTCCGGTAAGTGATATATATTTTCGCACTTGATATACGCTGTGACATACTACAACGCGATTACAATATTGATGATAGTGTCCAGGAATATAGACTAAGGCTTCTACTAAGACCGACTACGAGCTCGAACCGAAACATCCCTCAACGATTTTCACAGCATTTTTATGTGGTGTGAGTTTCCAGCGACTTGTGGGTTGGTTTGATCCTACGAGACAACATCATGTACCCATTGGAATACAACATGGGTCCAGATTGCCAATGTTGAATTCGGAAATCGAGAGCCTGGTGCGTTGTGCGTTCCCTTATGGACTCAACGTTGGCTTCCTGAGGCAAATCAGAAGCGAAACCCACTCCCTTGCAGGCCGGTCTGTCTACATCCCATGCATATTGTGGTTTTACAAGCCAAGCCTGTTGCTAACGAGGTTGGAAGCCGGGAAAGGAGGGAGCGTTGGCGAAGGACGGTTAGGAGGTAAATCGGGTGTTGAGCGAGAACTGTGTCAGTACAAGTGGCATCAGTAATGGCTTTGTTACGTATATTGTAGAGGTTATGGCAGACGCTCACAGTAGTAGAAGCACACATGTGCGACTGAGGCAGTAGTGGTAGTTGCGCTGTAGTATCTTACAAGAACATCTTTAAGAGATATGAGACAAGCATTCTGTCAACGGGGGAGCTATATACCTCAGACGAGATGACCTAGTCTGTTTCCCAAGCGTGTAGGACCCGGAAGACTCGTGTTTGACAGAGCGCGTGGGACTGACAAAACATTGAGCAGATGTGAGACAGTGAAGCTTCACCAAGCTTCAGCTCCCACCCTTTTTCCTGCAAGAGATTTGGAGTCAACGTCAATATGCTTGACAGCTTGAGAGATAGATATCTAAGCTACTTTTACATTGCGTCTGCTTGTTTGTCTGCCACTATATCACAACATCGAATCAGAAGATGTGAACCCAGAGCTTCAGCCTTGACTACAGAAGTTGATCAGCGCAATGTGACTTTCCATTTCAAGATTCAGAACATCGTTGGTTTTTCTTGAACAGACGGGTCAAAGCTGATCCCAAAGCACAGACAGGGCTGCTCTACTCACGCCTGGCCGATGCTTGTTGGACATGACCATCGTTTCAGGCATCCCATTAGCAAACGCAAACATTACAGGGTTGTTCTTGAAGCAGTGATACCCCCCCCCTCCTACCTGAGCTGTTCCTGAAGAGACTCGCATTGCCATGAACTGATCACATATTCACAGTTATTTTGGCTTCTAGTGTCTGTCTAGAGAGCTTTTCGGATTCGCTACAGTTCCCTCACCCTGTTTATGACTTCTTCTGAGAAATACTTTCAACAACACATTGCTGATTCATGCCAGAGGCCTCTTTGAATGTCGGGTGGCTGCTTTCCTCGGAGGTTGAACGGTATAATCCTGTAACGCGACACAAATGGACACAGATGTTGTTCCAAGGCATCAAGACTCCCTGTCTAGACAGTTCTACAACGGTTTCCTCCAATTATCAGTCAACGACACGACAATCTTTGCCCGGTGACATATTGGCGCCCGAAACATATACAACGGACCAGTTTGGTTATGAAACGATCGCGGATATAGATGAGATTGGAATGATCTCAAATGTTCTTTTGTCGAAGGAGATCTTGATGGTATTTCGATTTCAAGAACTATCCAGGAACAATCCCTTCATTAGTTAAAGCTAACTGGAGGTGCCTTGTAGGAAAGAGAAGCTCTGATGGATCATGGGGCTATTTACCGGCTACCCACCGGATCAGGTCTCCGTGTCGCATCATTATTCGATCAGCGCGTACGACCCATAATTCCCCTATCTACCCTCCTATAATTTACGTCGATGGAATCTACATAAAGACTGGTTGGTGCAGCAGAAACCCGCCGAGAATTTCTCCGCGTAAGTAATGGCTGGCTGCCCCGCGGTGATCGCCAATGCTTTATTAGACTGAGCAATTCCTCCCCTCGACAACCAAGTAACGGTAAAAGAACAAGAGTACTCGACGTTCCTGAAGCAAGACCGCTGTGTACAGCCAGATGGCCAAACCCAGCAGCAAGATTCACCGTGCTTGGTGGAAGGAGTGCTCCGTCTATCAGATCTACCCAGCTTCCTTCAAAGACTCCAACGATGACGGCATTGGGGATATTCCCGGCATCATTTCCAAGCTGGACTATATCAAGAACCTGGCGGTAGATATTGTCTGGCTGTGCCCGTCCTACAAATCCCCTCAAGTGGATATGGGCTATGATATTTCCGATTACTATAGCATCGCAGACGAGTACGGTACGGTCGCGGATGTGGAGAAGCTGATAGAGGGATGCCACCAGCGGGGAATGAAGCTTTTGATGGACTTGGTGGTTAACCATACGAGTGACCAGCATGAATGGTTCAAGAAATCCCGCAGTTCAAAGGATAACCCGTATCGCAACTGGTACATATGGAAGCCGCCGCGGTACGATGAGCAGGGAAAGCGTCATCCGCCAAATAACTGGATCTCTCATTTTCAAGGTATGCTCAATGGCCGGAGAAGTGCAATTAAATACTGACGGAAGCAGGAAGCGCTTGGCAGTACGATGAGCTCACGGATGAATACTACCTTCATCTGTATGCCACGGAACAGCCTGATCTCAACTGGGAGCACCCACCTGTACGAGAGGCAGTCCACGACATTATGCGGTTTTGGCTGGACAAAGGATGTGACGGATTCCGCATGGACGTGATCAACTTTATCAGCAAAGAGCAGAGCTTCCCTGACGCCGATGTCAAAGATCCGCGGAGTATCTGGCAATGGGCCGACAAGTACTACGCCAACGGGCCTCGTCTACATGAGTACCTACAGGGTCTGGGCGAGATCCTCAAGAAATATGACGCTTTCAGTGTTGGCGAGATGCCTTTCGTCAAAGACACGCAAGAGGTCCTGAAGGCTGTTCGTTTCGACCGCAACGAGATCAACATGATCTTCAACTTTGAGCATGTGGATATTGACCACGGAGAATTCGACAAGTTCGTGCCCGGAAGCTGGAAGCTTACTGATCTGAAGGCCTTTTTTGAGAGATGGGAGAAGTTCATGTATGAGAACGATGGGTGGAACGCTCTGTATTGGGAGAACCATGATCAGCCGCGGTCGATTGATCGATACACTAGCGCAAAGGAGGAGCACCATCTGGTAGCCTCCAAGCTCCTGGCTACCATCCTAGCGCTACAGGCCGGCACGCCCTTCATCTACCAGGGCCAGGAACTAGGCATGAGAAACGTGCCAGTGGAATGGGGAATCGAGGAGTACAAGGATATCGACTGCCTCAACCATTGGCATGAGTATGTACTCCCTACCTATTCTTGGACGAGACTGACGCTCGCAGACTGCTTAAAACCAAGCAGTTCGACACCAAAGCGCAGCAGATTGCCAAACAGGAGTACCAGAAGAAATCACGAGACAACGCACGCACACCAATTCAATGGAGCTCAGCACCGAATGGTGGCTTCACCGCGCCCAATGTGAAGCCCTGGATGTCAGTCAATCCGAACTATGTGCGCATCAACGCCGAAGCAGAGGTCAACGACCCGAACTCAACGTACCACTTCTGGGCGTCGGTCTTGGGCCTTCGCAAGAAATACCTGGATATTTTTGTCTATGGTAACTTTGAGATGGTGGACCGTGAGAGCCAGGAGGTCTTTGCGTATACTCGACAATATGAGAATCAGAAGGCGATGGTTGTGGGAAACTTTACGGACAAGACGCTGGAGTGGGATCCTGCTGCTAATGGCATCAAGGGCGTGAAGGAGGTACTGCTCAACACTTATGAAGAGGCAAAGAAAGCGTCACCGAGATTTGCTGGAGGGAAATGGACTCTTCGACCGTATGAAGCCGTTGCGGTACTGGTGCAGGAGTAGCGGGAGCGGGACGTGATGCACCTTTACAATCAGCAAGTGACGGTGCACGACCATTCCATAGACCAGAGTAGAAATAGACTTACAATATGAACACTACGTGCAGACCACGCTTCAATTCCCACATATCGTCAGCCCGAGATAGAGCATTGCGGATGTTCCCCGCACTGATAAGCGATAAGCATCCAGCTTCCTTGCTCTACGAACTTCAACTTTTCCAGTACCTTCACCTTCACCTCCGTACCAATCCCCATACAGTCCATACAATCTCGCAAACAACCACAAACGCAACCGACACACACAACCATGACAACCCAACCGCCTCAAGAGCAAGCTTCCTCCACACTCCCCCTACACCTCGACCCAACCACCTACCCCCGAACCCTCACCTCGCCAACGCACAACATCCACCTCGAACTCACCTACTCGCCACTAAACCCCACCCTCGCACTCAAACACACCTCCTCCCCAGCAGCAGGCGCCAACGTCCTCTTCCTCGGCACAACCCGCAACACCTTCGAGGGCCGCGCCGTCTCGCAGCTCAGCTACACGGCGTACCCGCCCTTGGCGCTCAAATCGCTCATGGCGATCGCCAGCACGGCGGCGGGGAAGTTCGATTTACACGGGGTGTATATTGCGCATCGGCTGGGGATTGTTCCGATTGCGGAGGCGTCGATTGTGGTTGCGGTTAGTGCGGGGCATCGGGGGATGGCGTGGAAGGCGGGCGAGGAGGTGTTGGAGGAGGTGAAGGAGAAGGTGGAGATTTGGAAGAGGGAGGAGTTTGTGGATGGGGGGATGGAGTGGAGGGAGAATAGGGAGAGGGATGCGGAAGGGAGGTTATTATCTTCTGAGGGGGGAAGATAGATGTGGATTCAGGTCAGGTCTAATGTACAGGTACAGGTCAGGTTAGGTCAGGCTCAGAGAAGTTAAGTTTTTAGTGACGAAGACACGATCGATCAAATCAATCCCGCTTCAAGGGCTTTCCTTCCCTTTTCCAGTCATTGATGTGCTCCAGAATCACCTTCGCTGCCGACTCGGGCGTATCCTGCCGTCCAATGCACTCGACGAAATCGTTATCGGGGTCTGTACCATTAGCAGCCTTCATTTAGCAAGAGGAAGCGAAAAACCCACCCATCAGATAAAAGTATATACTATGATCCACCAGGTAATCCTCCCCAGGCTTCACATCCCTGGGCGTACTGAAATACACCCGATACTGCTTGCACACATGCTTCACCTGCTCATACGTCCCCGTCAAGCCAATAATATCCGGATGGAACTCCTTCAGATACTCCCGCAGGACCTGGGGCGTATCGCGCGCCGGATCACACGTAATAAACACCGGCAGGAAGATATTCTCCCCCTTGGTCGCCTCCTTGACCTTATCAATGATTGCAGCCATCTTATCCAGCTCATCGGGGCAGATATCAGGACAGTGCGTGAAACCAAAGTACACCTGCCGCATCCACCATTAGCATACGACCCCCTTTCACCCCAAGCAAGAAAAGAGGATCGAGACATACAAAACTATACTTCCCCTTCAAATCCTCCGCCGTAAACTCCCTCCCATCCAAATCCATCAGCGTAAACGGGCCCCCAACCTTCGGCCTTCCAACCCCCTTGCTCATCTCCGCGATCCGCTTGCGCTCCAACCGGTCCTTCTCAACCCGGAAATAAACGATCATTCCCGCGCCCGTCAGCACGAACAGCAGCGCTGCCTTCCACGAGAATGGACCCGTTGTGTTCCGCGCACGCAGCTGGCCCATTGTCTTGGCGCGGAGGCGAAGCGGGGAGGTCGAGAATTCTCGCTGCTGCGAGGCGAAAGTTGCAGTGCCAGATCCATTCGGCTTCGGCGTTGTGAGGACGCTTCGGGAGAGGAGGGCTGGTGTTCTCTGTGTTGGGATGCGGGCGCTGGACTCGAGGGTCGAGATGCCGGATCGGCTTAGCCGGCCTAGAATGCGGGAAACCGGTCGTAGCGATGAGGCCATGGTGTGTTTTGGGAGTTGTGTGGAGTGTCTCTGGGATGGAATCCTGGAACTTTTGTTCGGAGGTCGACGCTTATTGTCTGTGCCAGGAGTGGCTTAGTGTGGCTGCCTGAGGCTGACATTAACCAGATCACGTGAAGAATCAAGCTGCTCATTATTTTCAAACTATGGTCATCAATCTCGTTATTTAAAATTACATAACTGCCCGATGTAGACCTTCTAGTTGAACAATGGTACAGAGAGAGTAATCAAACAGAAAACACGCGAGGTAAGCAGCGTCAAACGAACCAGGTATTCTCTTATCCGACGAAAGAACGAAACGCGAGTAACAGAGGTGGAAATGGAATTGTGACATGAGGCTTCTGCGACGGGAACCCGCAATATGTACGCTTGAGATAGAAAGGATGAGAAAGACATATCACTGTACACTCCGGCTAGCCTGGCTCGCTCGACTGGCTCGACTGGCCCGACTAGGGGTGGTCCGTGGTTCATCCTCTTCAAGAACATCGCTAAGGCGCGTAGGATGGCGGTGACGAGGAGTCATCGATTCCCAGCCCGCTCCGACACCCCAACCGGAACCGGTGTAATCAGCGGTGGTTGGTGTGTACAGAGGCCCTGAGGATGCTGGCACGGAGCTCGATGCATAGCCCTCCTCATGAGGCTCAAGCTCGTATTCGTCGCTCTCTTCGGACATGGTAGGAGGATACTCGACCGGACGGCCTTGGGTGTGACGATAGCTGCCATATTCTTCGTCTCCTGGCTCGCTGCTTGCAGCACTAGGGTCGTACGAGCGATCATCATTGGCAGAAGCTGGTCGGCCTCCATAGATGTTTGACCCTTGCTGCGGGTAGTACTGACTGGCGTACGGTACTTGTGAATCTGCTGCCGTGGTTGCAGGTTGGCGAGGCGCAAGATCCTTTCCTTCGGTGAATGGGTCGGTCGCAACAGGAGACACGGGCGCCTCATCGTAGTACTGGCCCTCCGGTTTTCCGAGATTCTCGCCGGTAGAGTACGGGCTTTCGCGGGCAGAGGTATGGCTCATGGCGGTCTGTCGACTGGAGAGGCCTTGAATCATAGGGACGACTTGCACGCCTCCCACAAGCGTGGGCTCTCCGTTTCTGAGGGAATTTGTGCGCTCACGTTCTTCCTGCTCACGGCGGCCCAGTTCCTCCCAAGCTCGGCGGGCTTCTTCCTTGGAAATCTGCAGCTCGCGTCGCATTTCCCTGAGCAACTCCTCAGCGCGGGTTTTATCGCTCTCGGCCTTTTGTAGAGAGGCGACAGCTTCGGCGCGGGCTTGCCGCTCGTTCTTGACCTGTTTCTCGAGCTCGGCCTGCAGCTCCTTGGCTCTCTCCTGTTCCGCGCGCGTGTCGAAGAACCAGCGCTGAAATTTCCTTTCCGACGATGCACGCAAGCGCTGCAATTCGACAACCGCATGAAAGAGGTTGGCACCGGCCGCGGAGAGATCGGTGACCTGCCGGGCCATCTGCTGGCTGAGTGGATCGCGCTCCAACGCCTCGTTGTTTTGCTCGAGCTTCCGAATCCAGTAGCTCGTCAGACCCTCCCAGTGCGAAGACAAGGTTTCCCACCGCTCAAAGGCATGAGGAAATCCAACGCGACGTGGCTGTTGCTGATTTTGTAAATTTTCCGATTGGCTAGTCGGAGGTGCCTGTCCCTGTGGTTTGGCAAAGGTACTGGCCGGAGCAGCACCTTTCGTGGCAGCCGGTTGTTGAGCGCCAGGAACTTGCTGGGCAGGAGGTACAGGTTGCCTGGTTATCTGGGGTTGAATCTGAGAGTCGGCGCGGCGGGCCATTCCAGAAGGATTGGTTGTCATACCCGGCGCTGCGGTCGTTCTGGGAGCTGCACCCCGCTGTCCGATCTTTTCACCGGCAACGCCAGCAGCGTAAGGCTGAGTCTGTTGAGCCTGATTGGCTTGCTCCTCCTGCTGCCTGCGCTCCGCTTCCTCCTGCTCCCGAGCCCTTGCCTCTTGTTCTGCCTTTTTCCGGGCCTCACGATCCCGACGCTGTCTCATGATGTCGGTTGGTGTCCGAACCCCACTTGGGGGATGGGGATTGACCGGGACGGGTCCCTGAGCGGTGCGCGCGGCGCCATTCTGGGTACGACCGCTAACCGCAGGTCCGGAGGAGCCCGGGGCACCCGCAAGATCAGCCATCGACGCGTTCACTTCGTCCCAATCTGTGGTGAAAGGGAAGGGTTTCCGAATCGCTTCTTCGAGAGTCCAGAGGATCGCCGAAGCCGTTCGCGGAGAGACGCGGGTCGACCGACGGGGCCAAAAGGATTCGCCGGCTCGTCTGGAACGCTCTTCGAAGGCCTCGGAATCGTCCTTTTCTGCGTCGTCAGTTCGTGCTTCCGAGATCGCAGGACGTAGAGCAGGGTTCTGGGTGCGGTCTTCGCCGGAGGCAGGTTGTACCAAGACAGGTATCGTCTGTTCTATTTGGTGGTATCGTCCCGAAACATCTACTGAAGCAGCTCGTCGGTGATTGAGCCGAGGTGTTCTGCGTAACGAACGGGGACTTCCCAAAGCACTCGAGGGGCGGGCTAATGGATCCGGGAAGGGATCAAGCGCAGGATTAGGAGCAGCAGCCTGCTGCTGGCGTTGCTGTGGAAAGGTCGTAAAGTTTGATGGGTCGTAAACTTCGTAGGTCTCGTCAATTGGGTCGTCGGGGTGGTGATACACCGTTGAGGATTGTTGTAGGGGACGTGGAGATGGATGCGACGACAACGTGAGGGTATTGCGACTCGATTTTTGCAAACCCGAATTGCGAGTCAGAGCTCGCCGACGTCAGCGAGTGCAGGCCAGCTCAGTGGAGATTCCGCTTCTTCCAAACACCTTGAACCCGCCGCTGAGAAGAAGATGGTGAGCGACTTGACGGAGGAAGAATGTGGATAAAAATAAAAAACGGAGATAGGAATAAGCATTGGGTAAGAGAAGATAGTAGCATCCCAGAAAGAAGGAGCTTCGAGACACTGTGGCTGGTCAAATGGGGGTGTGCGTGGTGTGGGAAACACAGCTCTAAGGATAAAATGGGATGGCTGGGAAAATGCAAGCTGCAGGAGCATCGAACAAGAAAACCAACGAACAACGCAAAGACGCACCTCAAAGCTCAGGTCAGCGCACTACCAGACCGCCACGAGCATCTGGATATGGCTCGTAGGCGTCATGGAGTTGAGCGACAGAGCTCAATGGCTGCTGGAAGAGTGTCCAGTCCAAGTCGTAGTAGATAACTGCACAGTTGTCGGAGAAAGACACGATGACGGCAGCCGGGGGAAGTAAAGTCGAGGGACTTTCCGAGGGCCAACACCAACACCACCAAGACTTGCTGACGGGAGCCAACACTGATTCGATGGGAAATCAATTGGGCCAGTTCACTCTTCCTGTTCTTTTTACCTTATGCCATAATCCTACAATGATAGACACCGCGGGCTCTTACCCTTCTATCTACTTCTACACCACAAGGTCATCCACAAAGAAGTTCTTTGCAGGCTATATTTAAAATTTCTTACGGGACAAACAAACGCAAAGGTTGCCTGATCCTGTCGAGTCCTCTTGGAAGAGAGCAGCGGTGTAACATACTTTGTTCGATTCGCGGTGTTGACTCCAAGCGACTTCATCCTGAAGTCAACCAACTGGGGAAGTAAAGGATCGGGAACAATGGGGTTTTGTGGAGGATCCGGATCATTTCCACCAACCTGGAAAAGCAGGAATCGCTAGTTGTCGCTATCCCCAATTTTCCCATGGTCGCTGAACAGCAGTCGTCATACTAATCCCGGTTCCCGCTTCTAAAGCGTAGCAGCCACAATGCTGCATTGGCGATGCGTTGGCAATCCGTCAAAGGGACGAGATTCGCTGTTCATGTTCATTGCCTGTCAATTGCAATATTGATGACTGTCCAATCACTTGATTTTAAATTTCAGTGCCTTGAGCTGTTGAGCATTGATACTCCCATGGCAAAGAGGCCAGCAGCTGCAGCAGCAAGGCGTTCGCCCTAGATTCAATAATTGGTGTATGAGGTCCGTGTTACGCTAGCCGATAATCGGGCCCCTCGAGTAACTCAAATACGCCCGCAAATCCCGCCAAATTTCGGGTTGAGTTACGCTAGAGCCCTCAGAAGCAGGGGTTATTTTGTATGGAGTTATCGCTCAGTTACTCGCTTAAAAGTGATGTATGAGGTCTGGGAACGCGTCCGCCCTCAGTAGCTACGCGTAGGTATATGAGCATCCAGCCTCTATTTATCCACCACCACCTTTGTCCGTATACCATTGCATCGAGTCCAGCTGACCAATGGAGAGTAAAGTCACAGAAATAGACGCGCTTTTGCGCAGTGTCGCTGACCTGGTTGTCAGCATCAATAGCGTTATGGACCGGCTCTTGAGCCTCCTTCCAAGGACAGCTCCCATACAGGCTCCTGAAATCGCGGCACCTGAGATCGAGGCTCCCCGACCGGAAGATATTTCTATTCAGAGAGCTCTTGATGAGGTCCTCGAGTATCATAGGGTTCACCGGCCTAAGAATACAACAAAGAACTATGAGCCAAAGCAGAAGGAGTGGAAGGTAGGTGTAGGCTTCTTAACTTTTACTACAAGTGCTAACTTCGAAGTCCTAGGCCTGGTGCAGAAAGATGGGCTTCAAGGCGGGCGGCAGATACCTACCAGGAGATTATGTTGATGAAGGGAAGCTCCTCCTCTTCATTAAAGACGAAGTAGCCAATCGCCCTCCACGCCGAGGACAGAGGCTCAAGGCAGAGAGGGAGCGCAAGAGGACGGCAGCAGCAGCAGAGCTGACATCAAGAGGGCCTCCGTCCAAGCGGAAGAGGGGAAAGACCAGTGCCCCCTCTGCAGCGTCTGGAGAGCTGCCTGTTGAGGGCGATGATGATGATGACGAGGCTTGCTCTGAACTTGTACTCATGTACAATACAGTGCGGAGCTATTGCTCTGCCATTAATGAGCTCTGGGCACATCAGACCTCATCAGGGCTCCATAATGCAGCGCGACCACAGAGAGTAGCTATGACTGCTCTGAAGACATCGATTGCCCGAGGCCAGCACCAACGCCGGCGCGATGAGTTCACAGACCGTGGGCTGGCTACTATACGAGATGGGTACGTTGCCTCTCAGATACCTGATCTTACAAGGAAAATCTGGGGCCAGTGCCTAGGGCAGAATCAGGTTGAGCAGCAGTTTCGTACACAGCTATGCTTTCTTTTTGGCAACTCCATGCTTCTAAGGCTAAGCAACCGCCTGCCGATGGAGTTGCCAGATCTATTCTCAATGTCCCTGCCTAATGAGGGGCCAAAAGGCAGAGGCTGGTGCCTTGTCACTGTGATGGACCAGGGTAAAACAAACCAACATGGCCGACTTGAGTACGGGGCCGCTCTACGGCATCGTGACTACCGGTCCTGTCTCATAGGTGCTCTAGCCACCTATTTCTTCTGGAGATGGCACTGTTCTGGAGAGTCATTCCCTTGTTTCCAGACCAGTCAAGACTGGTACAATATCAAAGTGCTTAAAAGAGACAATAACCACCTTACTGAATCCCTGAGCGACAGCACAGCAGCATCCTGGACCCGGCGCTTATGTAGTGAGGCAGGGATCAAGAGCTCCAAGGTGACACACGCGGGACAGGTCTCTGGGGCTAGGCTTGCTGAGCTGAATGGGGTCTCTGAAGATCAGGTAAATAAGCTCTGCTATTTTCTATCTATTTAGCTAACCTCTGGCCTCTAGATTCGCCGTGGTGGTCGCTGGAATGCAGATCAAATGACTGGCTGTTACTTGACTACTCTGCCTCGAGCCTTTATGCGTGGCATCGCTGACTTTGACCCTGACTGGTCATCAAGCTATTACCTACCTCGAGAGGCTGTCTGCCCTCCACCAGCATTGTTAAATCGTGTGTGGCCAGACCTGGATAGGTGGCAAGCAGCACATTTAGAAAGGGCAGATGCGACTGAAAGAGTAGAGCCAAACCTCGCTGCTGGCGGATTTCTAGAGCTCTTGCAGAGGCTCAGGGTTGTATTCCTACAGGACTCTGTACTCTGGCGGATGGAGTTCCCTGGCCACCCGATATTCCGAGACCCCCTCTTTGAGACGGCGGAGTACAAGGCCTTTGAGCTAGATGTCCGTGGGGCTATTACTACAGCTGTGGAAGAAGATCCACATTCTATTGCTATTCAAAAGGCAGTCCCAGCTGTGAATGACCGGCTCCGTACAATGACTGCAGTCATTCAGAGTGGACAGATTACCCATTCTCAAGCCCTCCGCTCACTAGAGGGCTTAATGGTAAGCCGAATAGAACAACTAACAGATGCTATTAACGACTTTGTTGGTGGCACCTTTACCTGCCAGTTTGTGCCTAGAAGCCAGATTGTTCCTCCTCCTGTATCAGGAGCCGCCTTTGGCCCTACAGCGCCTATTCAACTGCCTGTGACGGCGCTTGAAAAAGCCTCACAGGCACCGCAATATCATATGTCAAGGACCATTCAAACAATCCCAGACCTGTGGCAAGAGTGGACCGTTGGGCTCAAGGGCCAGCCTTCAATCGAGAGGCTCGATGACCTCTATGGCTCTGGCTGGCGCTCAGGGCCTGAAAAGTCCGCAGAGCGCCAGTTCTATTCTCGGAGGAAGACTCTCATTACTGAGATTAGAAGACTGGCTGCTGCTGAGGATTCTTCTTTTGGGGATCCCTATCAAAAAGTAGTAGCACAGTTAGAGGAACAGCGGATACAAGCTGGCGCTTCACTGAGCAAGGTGATAGATGCTTTGAAAAAGCCATAAGTGCATGATAACCAACTAGGAAAAAGCTACTCACCAGACCTTCACCTGATTGTCTATCCCTTTTCCTTTCTTCAACGAGTTCTTCTGTATACTAGTCTAGTTATAGCCAGCAAAGGCTTCAGCTCTGAACAATACCATACTTAATTTCCTTGCTGTGATTGGCATCTAGCCGAAAAAGACTCCACATTTGGTAAAATCTCATTAACTTCTGCATTTCTGCATATTTTTTCTTCTAATTCAACTATGATCTAAGACTACATGTGAATATTCTTAGTCTATGTTTTCCAAGCTGTTGACAAGGTGGTTATTGATAAATCACGATCTGAATATTTCCCACATCTTGGTATTGATGTTCCAGGGCAGTTACCGAAACCGCGCTGTAACTCAATTATTTACCACTAAAAAGCCCCTCAGATATCCTTCTGGTTCCATGTTACCCAACTCAGACCCTCCTTGGTCTTCCTTATTGCTGGAACGGACCCTTGATCGTTGGTCTCGGATCTTTCCCACTATGGCGTAAGCGATTCCAGGGTCTGGATTTGCTTTAGTCGGTTGACTCGAAATTTTGCAGTCGGGATATCCAGAGTACCCGGCAATACATCGACGATCATCATCATTCGAGGGTCCCACGAGGCGGATGCCTGAAGATAATTAAACCGTTCATCAGGGTCGCATAGGGTAGATTTCTCTGATGGGCTTGACAGGCTCGCAATGGTCATCAGAGACAACGAAATGAAGATATGCATGGCTCACTGCCTCCAGCATCTCTATGGTGATAGCACTGCAACACAGGAAACTCGCATTCATAGTCTGAAGATGCAAATAAGGATCTTCGAGATATATACCAGATGAGCGAGAGGAAATCCAGCAAGGGCGACCGTACGAATCGGAGAATATCAGGCCTTCAAGTTCTGGAACCCAACCCATCCGTCCCGGTCTCAGAATTATCGATTTATCCTTACTGGTATACTTAATCTATGACTGCGATGTCTGGTAGTGTACCTGCGCCTCGGCACTTACTCATATTCATAGGGCTCTGTGGGAACAGTGCCTCGTTGATTTACACTTTGCAGCATCACTTTTGCGTCGATCGATGCATGGCTCAGCCAGCACCATGCATCATTCATCTCGGGATACTGATCAAGCAGAGTGGTGAATCCCGACGAGACTGAGTCTGGGCCAACTTGCCAAGTAGAACAGATTATCCCAGAATGTGATATGGATCAACAATATCTAGGATATCTCCACCCCTCATATTCCAGTGCTTCGGGCTCCGGGGAATCAATTCAAAGTGGCACTGACATGGAAAAAGGATCTGTCCAGATAGAACCGATGAAGGAGAGATGCCGTTAACACTCTCGAGGCTTGCAAAGATCCATTGCCCCGTGAAGGAAGGAAAAGAGCGAAGAAAAATGATCACATCCCAGCAGATACATGAATTGCACAAGTTGCATATGCATACCACCAAGATGCAGCTCTGCGCAAACTAGGATGTTTCAGTGTTACATCCACTCATTCATAAACTAAAGTACCTCACTGCATAGCACAGCCATAGAATAAAGTACTTGGTATTTATTCCATGAGTGGAGTGCTGGGGAGTTGAGGCCCAGATACCAGGAAACATTTTCCTGCGCCACCGGCATGCAAGATGCGACCTTGTTGCTTCCCCGACGCCCTCTCCGAATCTTGTCTTCTTTCCATGCATGATGCATCCATCTCACGTACTTTCGCAGGATTGTCGAATTCTTCGTCAATCATGAGTTTGTCTCAGATATTCCGTACTTTTCGCTTCCCATGATGTCATTTGTCGATTATACAGTTCCATTTCCCCATCCAGACCCCGTTGCAAATCATCCGGGCTATTGTTTATCGCTGCAGAAGATGGAGACAGACGATACCACGAGCATATCGAGTCATCAACTCGATGCATTTGACAGCTTCATCAACATCGACTGAATCTAGAATATCGCCAATTAAGGAGTCTGCTCCTCACAACGGGATAACAGGAGGGTGGTGCTTTTACCTACGCGAGAGTTCAAAGTCCCAGCACCAGTCATAAAGACATGGTCATCGACTCGACCAATCCTTCAGCTACTAACGTCTGTCTATCTTCGGTGTCCTTCTGGACCCCGCCACAATAGAAGGATAGATCACTGGTCAGTGGAATCGTACTTTCCAACCACGCTCAAGCCAGCAACGTTAGGGAATTTGCGTCATCTCCAGCAGAGCTCCCTCCCCTGCATCATCATTTCAATACAGTCTATGATACACGTATCTGCGGGAAAGTGCGGCTATGCTGCGAGAAGCATGCGATTTAGAACGGAGATTCTGCTTAGACTGATCGACATGACGGCAGTTTCAACCATCTGGGAACCCGGAATGCGGGAGTACAGGCTGATAGCCTACTGTACGGACTACTGACAATTCATTCATTAAGACTTGCACTTAATAGACCATGCGCGGTCAAACGCTGGGGATGACTGAGACTTACTGAAGGATCCGATGGAGGCACTGTCTGACTCTCCCTTGAACCCTATCTGGGCAACTGTGGCGTCGGAAAACATAATGACTGCGTCCTGAAGAGTCTTTGGAGGGATCGACACGATCGGCCGCCATTGCAGTGAGCGGAGCTGCGGAACTCGGGCCAAGGTTTAGCGGGCAATCCTGGGAGCCAACTCAGCCAACTGTGGTATCGGCTAAATATGCCCCAGCGCTACTCATCCTGAATCTGATATCTCACATTCTGCTGGTACCAAGGCAAAACCATCCTAGTGGATTCGAAACAGTCCAGCCTCCGACTAGAATTTCTGGGCCATCTACCTGTCACCAGTCACCACTTACCAGTTGTCGCTACTTGTTCGACGCCAGCTTTCCATTGTATCAGATGCACTCAAATTGCACGCATGATGTCAGTAGAATGTCTACATCCGCTGCTGGACGGGTTGACTGTTTTGCAGACAGACCCACGCTGCGCTCCCATACCTAGTGACAACATTCAAGAAGACTTCGTACAAGCACAAAATCAATCATGCTTGTACATGACGCCTATCCCTGTATCTGGAGAAAGGTGCTCGAGCGTCTGAAGCTTGCCCCGAGATCAAACCGGGAGACAACTTCAAGCAATTTCGATAACATTAGATGATTATTCCGTGCATTGGCACTTTTACGAGCCATGAGTAAAGTCTGACTTGCATCGCCCCGCATCTTCTGCCCTACGGGATCGGGTTCCGGTACCTCCCTTGCTCCAGTCTGGGTGGCCGTTTCGCCTTGCAGCGCCTCTCATCCCTGTGGAAGGGGACCGGACCATGTAAGGTCTGATAGGTCGTTAAAGTCCGTGCGCTCTGATCATTGAGCTTTGTTTATCATACTCCGTTGGCATGCGCCGACGCTTTTCGGGCTCCTCCCCGGCCTAGCCACCAATTCACTGGTAGTCTGGTACTGGAACTTGAAGGGAGCCATTGAAAAGTTATTTTTGGGGAGGCATGTATAAACATACCCCCTTCACCCCCTTCCAGTTCTCCTCTCTTGATGTCTCTTTGCTGTTATCGACATCGGCGCTAGATGCTCACCATCAGTCAAGCATTCTCCATGATTCCGGTCTATCGCTGAGAACATAGTGTCATATCTGTTGTAACTCTTACAACCATAGCCCATGGCTGACACATATTCTTTCCTTCCCGGCGACCTGAACGCTTCACTGAAAGCCCGGAATAGACAATACACTGGAGTCCGCTTGCCCTCGTCGTCCCCTGCTAAAAAACGCGCCTCGTCCTTCTATCCTGACCAGCACGGCCCTGAGATTGTGGACGAGACACACCCCGATCCATTCTATCTCGAACACTCCCTGGGCAGGTCGGGTGCTTGGGGCCGTAACAGACGGGACATTCGCGATGTCCGATTCTGCGAGGAGTCCAATCCATATTTCCTGTTATCCTCCGTGAATCACAGTCAGAAGGAACCGACCTTTCCCAAATCTGTAAGAGGCGAATCAAAGCAGACTCGTCCCAGTCAGCCTGATCGACCGACACTCACCGTCGTTGGATTCGAGCATCAATACTCTCTTCCACCACAAGTTGCAGTTCCACGTTGGGAAAGACAACCCCTGCACCAGAGCCAGGGCTCTTTCAGCTCGGAACAGACCGAGGCAACTCCCGACTTGACTCCCAGCAGCTCGTTCTCGTCAAACTACTCCTCCCCAATCTACCCCGACAGTGGCCTGCAAGGCTCTGAGTACCCTGTTCTCCCATCTCAACCGCCAACCAAAAGTACATATTCAAGGTCCTCGGAGAAGTTTTATCAAGCGTCTTCTAAACCATCAGTCGGTCTACGACCGGCTTCATCAAACCGTCCGACAACGCCCGCGCGGCATACCGAGTTCACAAGTTCCACAGAAACCCTGAGAATGCCACGTACAGACGACCAGGATCTTTCATCCCGACGCGGGAAACCGCTCCCCTCTCTTCCTCTCAATCCACGTCATGGCAGTGGTGTGCCCAGCAAGAGGGGCACCAATCCCGGCCGTCGACCTTCAATTGAACCCTCGATGATTTCCCCTCCCTGTCTCATCAACCCCGTCACTCTCGAGCCGCACACAACCCATTTCGATCAAGCCATGTTTATTCCTGCCAACGAATGCCCTAGCCCTGTACCCAGTCGCGGCCCTCCCTCTCCAACAACGACGAGTGAAACCCCCGGCTCTTCGAAAAGGGAACGGCCGTCGACCTCAGCCTCCGAGGCCCCCTTTGAGCATTCTGTGTGGGAACCAGACTCTGATTCTGAGTCTCTGGGTCCGAGATCACTGTCGAAGAAGCCTATGGACACTCTGAAGAAAGTCCGCAGCCGGGTGCAACTCCGTGTTGCGAAGTCCGCTCCTAAACTTCAGAATTCCAACCCCCCTCCGCCAACAGAACAGCCCCTTGAGAAATTCCCAACGATGCCTGATCATCCTCCGAGGGATCCATTCCCTGAACCCGTCAAATCTATGGCACCATTGACCCTGTCAGGCCGTGAGGTTTTTCGGCCGTCGCCGTTGCAGACACTGCGACTCGTTAACCCGTCGACTACCTCCCTTGTGAGGCCTCGAACACCTCGATCTCGTCGAAACAGCAGCCAAACTAGGGGTCAGAAGCGCGATCAGAATCGCGATCAGCCTCGGAACTACGACTTTGACCGGTCTGCTGCCGCTGCCATCCAGGCCAGATCCAGACGCAAACAGCGCTCAGATTCGCTTGCCACTTCGCGTGTAACTGACAGGGAGAAGGTCTGTACTTTCTGCCGCGAGGATCGGTCTGACGCGGCCATTCATCACAGCCTGACACTTGCACGTCCTCCCCTCTACAAACGTGTTTGGGAGTCGCTGCGTCTCCTAGGCTGCCATGGGGACATTACTCCTCCGAAATCTTTTCCGCGCAAGTCGGTGTAATAGATTCCTGTTTGTTTACTCAATTGGCGAACGGCGTTCAGATAACGAATGTGAATTCGATTGTGTCTCTTTGAATGATGTCTTATGATCTACTTTACGACGACGGACACTCCTAGCAGAGGAGCTATCCTGGTTCGGATGCTGACAATGAACACTACCACCGGATGAGAAGAAGCTCTCTCCAATGACCTAATGAGCAGGGGCGCAGGCCCTGAATGTCTGTCATATGATATAATGTCCGAAAGGCAGCAACAGCTGTCTGAGCGGTTCATGTATGAATAATGAGGCGACGGAAGGAGTTCTTGGATTTGGTTGCCACCATTGGGGCCTTGGCTCGTTCTTTCTTTGACTGTCTCTTTATCACCCCGTCTTTCTTTGATTTCTTTGCGTCTGATGATCAACGTTCTTTGGAAACTTTCCTATCTGTCCATTTCGGCTTACCCATCACCCTCACTATGAACCAGTCGACCTTGTCAGCGTCGTGTGTGAAACAAATCAAGAAACATAGCCAAAATACAAGGCGCAAGCCAAATGTACCTATCCATAGACCATAGGTTACAATCTCAACGCGAATAACCAGGTAAAACCAAAACAAACAAAACACAGCTCTTCCATGGATGGAGCGGAATGCTGGGGTAATCCCGTCCAGCGGTCATAGTGTAGCCCTGTACGGAGTACGTATCCAGGAATGAGCATGGACACTCTGCCCAGTGCGTAGTGTACACTACGTCCGTTAGTATCTAGTCTACACTCTTTGGGCTCCGGCTAGCTTCATCCCTTGATCCAAATAGGATACAGCTCTGCTAGCCAACTGTAGTCTAACCACCAGCCACCACCGCCCCGGCGCAAGCCTCTCATCCCTTGTTGCATCTACGTACTACCCTGGAAGGGAGACGTTACTTTGCTGGTGCTGGCGAGGCCTCGCCAGATTCTCTGATGATGGTACGGGTACTGTGAGTTTGCCATCATTTCTTCCAGCTTAGCTTTAGTTTGTGGCTAGGTTTATGGGTAATGAGGCGGAGTGTTTGTTCCTGCGGGCTGGGTTGGAGTGGCTTTAGGTGCTGTAGGTGCAGGTGCAGCGCAGCTGTAGTTACTTCAATAATGTCTTACTTATGTCTTGCATTGCGGTGCGGGTGAGGCGAATTAAGTGCAAGGGCTTGGCTTCATAGTAGGCTTTAGGAAAGAAGTATACAGCGTGTAGTCAGGTTGTTAGCACATATCTCATTGGGGCGAGAAGCATCTTGTAATAAGTGTCAACTTGTTTATCTGCTGAGACTAGTCTGATCTTCTCTATGCGACTTTTTCACTGTTTCTCACAAGCTTAGCTTAGCGTTTGTGTCCATCGGACTGATAGCAAGCTTTCGTGGCTTCGCGTGCTTCACGTCCCTTCGTGGGGTTGGGAATCGTGCTGCAGCTTAGCTTCCACCTGCTTGTGCATTGGAATGGACATCCGCGCATCCGCTGCAATACTCATAAGAGCCTTGCGCTGCCGACGCGGACCGGTCGATCGGTTTCGGTTTCAGTTCTGCCAGGGATATGTACTGGAACTGCAGGCTTGCAGCCGCCATCGCTGCAGGGTCGATCACTCGCAGGTGCTGTGGCCATCGGTAGCACGGGGGTGCGGATCCGTGTGGATAGCACAGAGCCCGCAGCAGAACGGCATGAGCCTGGTCCGGTCCAAAGCAAGCGGTCGAAAGGGCGTCGAGTGACGCGAGTCGAAAAACAACGATAGCAATGACCTCATATCTGCTCGGCCTGCCTTGACGCGCGCTGACCGTCCTCCTTTGGCTCCAAGGCAGCCATATTCTCTTCCCAACGCGCCACACGGGCCTGGTCCTCCCACTGGGAAATGACCGCGTCCCCTTTCCGGCGGAGGACAGCCTCGGGTTTCTCCTGCCCCTCGTTGTTTCGCGTGCTCCCCTCCTCACTCGCAAACGTATTCTCAAGACCGGCAAATACGGACCGGACTTCCAGCTCCTTCACAGCTTTCTGGTACAATCTAAGCAGCTGCTCCCTCTTCGCCTGCCGCGCTGCTTCACCTGCCTCTTCCTCGGTTCCTTCCGCGGTGGAAGACGAAGGCCCTTCCCTCCGCTGAAGCGGTTTCTTGACTGCTCTGGATGCCCCGCGACTCTCAAAGCCACGCAGTAAGCCTTCGATGATCCCGATCACCGTTCCTGCTCTCATACCTAGCTGTGCGCCGACTGGGAAACCGGCGTCGAAGCCGTGCTGGACGTGCTCGCCTTTCGCGGCGGAGACTCCATCGCGGTAGCCGGCTGTGACGTGTTGACGGCGGAGAGAGGGGAGATCTGAAGGCTCAGGAGCTTGGCTGGATGGTTGTTGGGAGGGTTTTTCGTTCTCGTGGGGTGGGGACGAGCCGAAGATGTCATCGAGGGAATTGGCTTGTGGTGAGGTCATGGTCTGAAGATGTGGGGGGAAAAGACCTGCAAATCAGCTGATGTCGGATCGTTTGGGCTAGGTTATAGAAAGATTGTAGATTCTCTAGATATTGAGATGTCACGATTGAGAGATTGCACTGCGAGTGCGATTCAAGGAAGTTTTCTTGTTGCGATTGCATGTGCGGGGAAGAAAAAATTGAGGCACACCCGCGATACTCGGGACGTGTGGGGACGGACCAGATATAGATGAGCTTGCCGGGCATCGAGCCATAAGTATGAGTTTCTAGTTTCTACCATTCTGTGATGATTTTAGGCAGAAAGAGACTGTGTTCGACAGGTGAGTGCCAATTACCATCTAAATTCCGGGGATGCTCTGTGTTCTGGTGAATTACTGATTAGTCTATAGTATGGAGTACGTCAGGAATTTATGTTCCACTATCAGAGCATATTGATCCGAAAAGACGATACATATGGGCTCTTTGACAGCTTGACATACGTCGAACTATTATTACTCTCCGAGAGCTAACCAAAACCCTGGGACCAGTCGGATGGCATCAACCTGTCCTTCGGGCGCGACCAACGTACAAAAGACCTGTCCACTCGAGATCTCACATTCCATGTCCGCCACGCCTGTCGATCAAACCATCGATTCCACACAGCAGAAGGTTATTCCATAGTTCCGACCAATAAAGGCAGCCCGGTGTAGCGCGTTTCCTACTCATCTTCGCTGTCTCTTCGTGGCAATCGGACACGCCATCCACAGAGGCCTTAGCGCTCGAGGACAAATCCCGCTCTCCCTCCTAAAAACGACAACCAGCTTACCAGCATCGGTCTTCGCACTCCATGGGATCACTCAACTCAGTTTCCTGCATACTCTGATGCCTATGCGGCTGGCGTGCGGGTCAAAGCAGTGCTGCCCCGACCTAAAAGGGCAGACGTCCTGATAAGAGCAAAAGTACAACTTCGAAATCACTAATGCATAGGCTCGGGCGTTCATAGGTACCAGGATCCTCCGTGCAGAAGGAGTCTCATTGGCCTTCTGGCTAAGGGGAAATTTTCTCCAGGGGACACTGGTGATTAACCTGCGGGATTTGCGTCGCCTGCAGCGTCGGGGGAGCCCCGTATGCTTCTGAATGGGGCGTTGGTTGTGGAGCGGCCACCGTCGGAGGAGGACAGAAGTGGGCTACTGGTTTCCTGGCGAGCGCAGGATGAACAGGGAAGATCGCTCGCTAGGGTTATCTGTAGCAATTGATGCCGGGTGGTCGCCATGAGCTGAGTGTTTCGGAGCCGTTTGATGGGGTGGAAGACGATGAAAGTCAGGGGCCTTTTGTAGAGGTGCGATTTGCTTCTGCTCATGACTACGGGATTATACCTGAAGAGGGAGATCTGCAGCATCAGAAATATGATTCCCTGGTGGGCAGGGACCCTTGCTTGATTGCGCTGTGCGGGAGCTGAAGAGGAAGTACGAGGAGACTGGAAGCAGAGTGTGGGCCTGACGAGATTGCAGATGAAGTATGTTCGCTCTATCTTGGTCACCATTGCCCAATCTAACTTCCATGTACATGATCCCCAGCCTATACCGGGCTCAGTGTATCTGCATTGGCGGTTTATGCATATACTACTTGCGAAATGGAAGCCCGAGCATTTCTACCATTGCAGCCAGATGCCGCCCTTTACAGTATATCCAAAGATTTGGATGTAAAACAGCAGTACTACAATGGAAGCCCGCTAGGATTTATCATAGCATGTTTAAATAGAAGCTACCTAATATCTCAAAGTAATTAGAAGGGACTAGGCTTATGAGATAACCTAAGCAGATTAATTGAGGGACAACAAATTCTAAGAGTCATATTCTTAGACTGTAGTGAAGCATCTATAAGATCAGTGAATAAATATTTACTTTAGGGCAATCCACTAAGGCAGTAAGGTAGATATCTGCAAGGCTTCAGTGAATGGCCCAATTCATTCTTTACCCTATTGGATGGTCCAACAGCTACTCCAATCCATTCACAACCAGAGATATCATAGTGATTGTCTTACTTCTTCTTCGGGGTTTTCAGATTGTCTCTTTCTTTCAACTCCTCTCCGTATAAAATACGTGTTAACTCCCCTTCTTTGCTATCTTCCATTCGTTCTCCCTCAACAGCTCAATATATGTCTCACGCCGTTTCCTAGCAGCTGGCTAGTTAAACCCCGGGAATGGCGCCAGCCCATGCTGCTAGCCTCGCAAAACGGACTCCCAGCGGGACTACCCACCGTGTCCGGGGACTGGTGGAGCCGTACACACTGGATAGAAGTGGAAAGCCTCATCTTCAACAACGAAAGGTGCGTGATACCTTTTTGTTAATCGTCTTTGTTGCAGCTGGCTAACGACGAAAGAAGCGTATCTTCCCGGTCCCAGCAGGCATCCAACCGGGGAGTCAGGCAATACGACTGAATCAACGGCAATTCGCACGATATTTCGGAGCTGGGTCTATATGCCCTTTCGTTTTGGAATTCACGCAGGGACGCCAAAGCCGATATCGTCATCGTCGACTGGGTCGTTACCTCTGGAGAACCGAGTGACTTGGGCTTCGCCTCTGATAATCGCCGCGCTAACGTCGCTCTGACACGCGGACGTGCATGTTTCATTGTGGTTGCGGACGGCCAAATAGTCGAAGAACGGAAGTATTGGTATTTCATATCAATCGAGACGTTTTTGTTACGCAACCGAAGCTGAACGGTGGGAGGTGCGTTTTGCATCCTCTTTCGTCTTATGCCTGGTGACCCCGGTTATGTCTCCTGGACGGCTGCCCTCCAACTCCTCCCAGCGACGCGGACAGAGTTGGGAGGAATTCATCGCCAGCCCAGGGTGGACGAGCCGCCGTAAGGCCCTAAAGGAAGCAATCGAGAAGGCTACCGATGAGGACATGCGGCCACTATGGGCAGGCCATACTGGCGTGTGTACAAGCTGGGCAATTGCGCGGGTGATGGTCCTACCAAAAGAGACAGCCATGCAGTATGAATTTGGTAATAAAAGTGGACATAGGGCAGCATGGCATGCCAATGGCATAGCCATTGACTCATCAGCCAGGGAAGCCCATGCTTAAAGAGAACAAACTCCAACGGGCGTACAATACCATCTGGACAATGAGGCATCTGTCCTCTGTTCTGTAAGTGCATGATACTACCTAGTTCAAGGTAGACTCTAATGACATTTGCAGGGAAAGGGAAAGCTCAGGGAGTTTAGTTTATTGCCGGGCCATGCCGAAGCAATGAGGGTGTGCCTAAGGGACATCGTTGACAAGAGAGGCAAGCCGAAGTTCTTCTCAATGTACAGAACCATTGATAACGACCGGCTCGCCTTTAATGAATGAGCCCCAAGATCATCTCAGCAAAGGCCAAGGCCAAATCTTTGGCCAACAGAGGAGCAGCCTTGACCAATAGACTCGCCCAACGCGTCAGAAGAGAGCTCAACCGGTTTGGTATTCGTGGACGTATTGCAAATGTTGTCGAGGATGCCATCCAAGATGTCCTTGAGCAATGGGAGCCATTGAATGGTCGCTAGCTAAAGGTGGTAGTGTATTCGCCGTGAGTTGGAAGCAGTTAGACGACGGATCAGAAGGATTCGTGAAAATCAAAGCTATCTTCGGTCCAGCAGACACCAAGTCTGCCGAGAGTGTGCCTTCTCAATGCATACTACAAGGACGATCCAGGCAGATAAAGGTCGAGCTGAGCAATTCAAGCTCATCGATGGCATATGGCGCGAAATATGGGAAGCGAATCACGGGGCCTATCGTGACCCATCTATACCATTGAAGAGAAGAAGTATGGTAAAAACCATTAGTAGATCTCAGCTTGAATCGAAGAGCAACAAGTTTCCATATAGTCTTGAACTTTCTATGATGCTATGCGTCTATTCCTCCGCATCTGAATCAGACACTCGGTGCGCCTCTTGCCACGCCATGTGTTCCTCTAGCATATCTTGGTACCACTGCTGCTCCTCCTGGCTCCACTCCATCTTAAGCACTAGATAATCATATGTCAGAATAAAAATAATAGAACGATTAAAGTGTAGATTTAGGTAAGCACTCACTTTTATAAGTAGGATCAGTCTGCCTTATTTGAGCTAGAAGCTCACCCGGATGTTCGTGCCAGTAGTCGAGTTCAGCCATCTCTTTGCGGACCCATTCCTCACGCTCTGCCACGCCATTTGGGGAAAGATCACGAATATGGGCATATGAGCGGGCGGTACGAGACTCTTGTGCTGATGGTGAGCTTTTAGGCTTTGAACCTGTGGCACCGTCGTCATCCTTGACCTGCTTATTTGTGTCGCTTGGCGAGCTGCTCTGCGGCATCGAGGAGGCAACTCTCTTATGAGGAGACGTCGGAGGCCCAGGTGGTTGGTTGTCAGCTTGCAGAGTTTCAGGTTGGGTCGGTAGATTCGTCACGAGTGGTAAGGTTATTTTGGGCGCTTCTGGCGTTGTTGGCTTCACAACTTCAGCCATGAGGTTGCTCATTTCTTATTTCTCTTCAGGGCCCTTCGAATGATTCAAGAGATAGATGCTTGCGGATATGGTGAACTTTCTGATCACTAAATGTTGTAGATGTGGACATCATATGTGAGTCATGCAGTCATGTTGATGTGCTTGTACTCTGTACAGTGGACAATTTGTACCATGGAGCACTCCCGCGGCAGCCACAAGTAAGGAACAGGATTTCCACTATAAGAGAGATCAGTATGCTAGTATGTCAGCAAAAAACATCCTGGTATGATGGTATTTGATTCTCTTCCATACTAGTATACTAGCATTCATCCAATATCCTAGTATTTGATATCCCTACTATGCTAGTATGCACCGGCCTATTCAGTTATAGCGTACCGACTAACTTCTTCAGAAAAGGCACTGTCATTCTGCAAGTGCTGTGTGGGTCCTTGTGCTGTTTGATGTCTTCCTGCGCCGGCGGTATCTGTCCACCGATCCACGAGCTATCGCTGCAGGATCTACGGATTATGAGGTATGGACTATGGAGACAGGAATCCGCAGCATCAGTGAAAGTATGGGCCGTTTTGCAAAAATGTTGGTAAAACTCCCCATAAGAAGCGCTGGGATCTTTCCTTGTCCCAGTTCCTATAGATATTTCCATCATAGGGTTTGGTTCTTTGAGTGTCGGTAAGTATTTATCAGGAACGTGAATGAAGCTATCGGGATGGAGGGTGACGAGGGTCGATCCCGAGAGGCCGAGAGCCGAGACGCGTGCCAAGGCTTTTGACAGCGTCCGCGCAGGGCAGGGAGAGGGAGCTTCATGTCATCGACTCATCAGCATCTCAGCCAAGCGGCATCAACCGATGATCATCCATAGTTGTACATATAAACCATCATACATCAGTGAGATGCGGACGCCATCCCTTTGATGACCTGCGTTTGGAGATACACGGCAAAGACAAACAATCTCTCACCTGCATCCTGTCGTCCTCCTGTTATACAGCAGCCTAAGGAGCGTCGACTTTCTAACAGAAATCTCGAAGGTATCCACCCAAGCCATGTTGAGCTACTGATAATCTTGATTATTATTAGCAGCCTTGGCTGAATTATCATTCCGTTAACCGTTTGATCAGCTAGATCGTTGATGCAAAGGATATCCGGCGGCTCCGGGTAATCACTTTGCGGATCAACCACTTCTCGGCTTCATTATTAAGCTGTGTCCCGACGCATGTCACCATCCATACCACGTCAACCAGCGGTAACCGTGGGCCTTACAGGGAGATTCACGGCTCTCAATAGGCTCACGGGAGTCGGCGAGTGATTACCACCGATCGGGTCCGACTTTTTCTGGTTCCAGATCCACCGTGGATTCTCGGCATCGTCACTCATTCACTTCCGTTTGTCATTAAGGCGATATACGCCCATAATGCATTGCATAAGGTAAAAAGGCCCAAAAAGGGTTTGCAGATTGTCCGAGACATGGTACGTCTTCTCTAGCTCGTTCAGTCTGGAGTATCTTCCATGTCCCTGTCAGACACATCGAGATTGACTTCTACCACGTTACCCTTAAATCGTCCCTCTTTTTCGTTCTTCAACTTTCTCTTTCGTATCATCTAAAATACAGACCTTGCATTCCCTCGTTTTCATTGAATCTAGCAGACTTCCTCTTTCATCACCTTCTTTAATCGCATACTAATCGACAATGGCAGAGGACACATCAGACGGTGGTGGAAGAGAATATGCGCCGATCCAACCCGGTTCTGCCTCATCGACAGAAACACGACACAACAGTCGTGAAGAACAATACGACGAGCTGACTCCGGTAGCCACCCGAAGAGCTTCCGTCGCCCCCGATGAAGCTCGTTACCTCACCCAGCTAGCCAGCCGTGACAATGCAGTCTCCAGGGTCAGCACTTTGGCCGATATCTCACTCGACGATCCGGCTTTGAACCCGGAAAATAAAGACTTTGATCTGTACAAATGGTTACGGAAAGTCGTCCATGTGCTCAACGAAGAAGGAGTTCCTCGTAAAGAGGCCAGCATATTTTTCCAGCATCTCCGCGTCTCAGGCACTGGAGCGGCCTTGCAATTGCAGAAGACAGTCGCAGACATTGTAACCGCTCCCTTTCGACGGGAGACTTGGAATTTTGGGAACAAAACCTCCAAGACCATTCTGCACGACTTCAACGGTGTGTTGCACAGTGGGGAGTTGCTGATTGTGCTGGGTCGACCCGGCTCAGGGTGCAGCACTTTCCTCAAGACTCTCAGCGGGGAACTACATGGCTTGAACGTTGACGAGAAGACCGTCCTTCACTATAGCGGAATTCCACAACAAACGATGATCAAGGAGTTTAAAGGGGAGGTCGTCTACAACCAGGAAGTCGACAAGCATTTTCCTCACTTGACTGTCGGCCAGACTCTGGAATTTGCGGCAGCGGTGCGCACTCCATCCCAAAGACTGGGCGGTATGCCCAGACACGAGTATGCTCAGATGATGACCAAAGTCGTCATGGCTGTCTTTGGCCTTAGCCACACTTACAACACCAAGGTTGGAAACGACACCGTTCGAGGAGTGTCGGGTGGTGAGCGCAAGCGAGTGAGTATCGCGGAGATGGCTCTGTCAGGTGCTCCGTTGGCAGCCTGGGACAATTCCACCCGAGGGTTGGATTCCGCAACCGCGTTGAAGTTTGTCGAATCATTGCGACTAGCTGCAGACTTGAATTCGTCAGCACACGCCGTGGCGATTTATCAAGCCAGCCAGGCCATATACGATCTCTTTGACAAAGCTGTGGTGCTGTACGAGGGACGCCAGATTTATTTCGGCCCAGCCAGCAAGGCCAAGGCATTCTTCGAACGGCAAGGATGGTTCTGTCCACCACGTCAGACGACCGGAGATTTTCTCACATCGGTGACCAACCCGATTGAAAGACAAGCTCGGCCGGGCATGGAGTCGCAGGTGCCCCGTACCGCGGCTGAGTTCGAAGCATACTGGCACCAGTCTGAAGAATTCAAGGGGCTTCAGCGGGAGATGGCTGCGTTTCAAGGAGAAACGTCCTCGCAGTCGCATGAGAAACTCCTCGAATTCCAGCAGCGCAAGCGCCAGGCGCAGGCATCCCATACCCGGCCGAAATCTCCGTATCTCCTCAGCATTCCCATGCAGATCAAACTCAATACCAAGCGTGCGTATCAACGAGTGTGGAATGAGCGGACTTCCACTCTGACTACGTTCATCGGCAATTGCATTCTCGCCTTGATCGTGGGTTCTGTGTTCTACGGAACTCCCACGGCCACCGCGGGTTTTTACGCCAAGGGTGCGACGCTTTTCTACGCCGTGCTGCTTAATGCCCTTACCGCAATGACCGAGATTAATAGTTTATATTCCCAGCGACCAATCGTCGAGAAACATGCATCTTTTGCCTTCTACCATCCGGCAACCGAGGCCATTGCAGGGGTTGTCAGTGATATCCCGGTCAAGTTCCTCATGGCAGTAGCGTTCAACATTATTCTCTATTTCCTGAGTGGTCTACGTCGCGAACCATCCCAATTCTTCATTTATTTCCTCATTACGTTCATCATTATGTTCGTCATGAGTGCTGTCTTCCGGACCATGGCCGCCATCACCAAGACTGTGTCCCAAGCCATGACACTGGCCGGTGTCCTGATCTTAATGCTGGTAATTTATACTGGATTCGTTGTTCCAGTAGATTATATGCACCCATGGTTCGAGTGGATCCACTATCTGAATCCTATTTTCTATGCCTTTGAGATCCTGATAGCCAATGAGTTTCATGGGCGGGAGTTTATCTGTTCACAGTTTATCCCTGCCTATCCCAATCTATCAGGCGACTCCTTCGTCTGCTCAGCAAGGGGTGCTGTTGCCGGTCGTCGAACTGTTAGTGGAGATGCATACATCGAAGCGTCCTATAGCTACAGCTACTCGCATGTCTGGAGAAACTTTGGTATTCTGATAGCGTTCTTAATTGGCTTCATGGTCATCTATTTCGTCGCAACCGAACTCAATTCCGCCACGACCAGCTCAGCGGAGGTTCTCGTCTTCCGTCGAGGTCATGAGCCTGCCCACTTGAAGAATGGGCACGAGCCCAGTGCGGATGAAGAGGCCGGCGCTGGCAAGACGGTCGTTTCTTCTTCCGCCGAAGAAAACAAGCAAGACCAAGGTATTGCGTCGATTCCTCCCCAGCAGGATATCTTCACCTGGCGCGACGTGGTGTACGATATCGAGATCAAAGGTGAGCCTCGTCGGCTACTTGATCACGTATCCGGCTGGGTCAAGCCGGGTACATTGACGGCCCTAATGGGTGTCAGTGGCGCCGGAAAGACCACGCTCCTTGACGTGTTGGCTCATCGTACGACTATGGGCGTTATTACTGGAGACATGTTTGTCAATGGCAAACCGCTAGATTCAAGCTTCCAACGGAAAACGGGCTACGTGCAGCAGCAGGATTTACACCTTGAGACAGCCACAGTGCGTGAGAGTCTGCGCTTCAGCGCGATGCTGCGCCAGCCCGCCTCTGTGTCCAAAGAAGAGAAATACGCGTACGTGGAAGAGGTCATCAAGATGCTCAACATGGAGGACTTTGCTGAGGCAGTGGTCGGTGTGCCTGGCGAGGGTTTGAATGTTGAGCAACGCAAGCTGTTGACCATTGGTGTGGAACTTGCGGCTAAGCCGAAGCTGTTACTCTTCTTGGATGAACCAACCAGGTAAGCCAATCCTGCTTTAGATTTGGCTTGTGCTAATTGTGTAGTGGTCTCGATTCCCAGAGCTCTTGGGCTATCTGCAACTTCCTCCGCAAACTGGCTGACGCAGGACAAGCCATCTTGTGCACCATCCACCAACCTAGTGCCATCCTGTTCGAGCAATTTGACCAGCTGCTCTTCTTGGCTCGCGGTGGCAAGACAGTGTATTTTGGCCCTATTGGAGAGAACTCGCAGACACTGCTCGACTATTTCGAGTCGCATGGCGCTCGCCGCTGTGGTGACCAGGAGAACCCAGCCGAGTATATGCTGGAAGTTGTCAACGCCGGCACCAACCCTCGAGGCGAGAACTGGTTTGACTTGTGGAAGGCAAGCAAAGAAGCTGCCGAGGTCCAGGCCGAAATCGACCGCATCCACGAGGCCAAGCGAGGCGAAGCTGAACGTAACGATGGTTCCAATCCGAAAGATCGCGAGCACGAGGAATTTGCCATGCCGTTCTTCAAGCAGTTGCCCATTGTCACTGTGCGAGTTTTCCAGCAATACTGGAGACTCCCTATGTACATTGTGGCCAAGATGATGCTTGGCATATGCGCTGGTCTGTTCATTGGATTCTCATTTTTCAATGCCAAAACTTCCTTGCAGGGCATGCAGAACGTCATCTTCTCCATCTTCATGCTGTGTGCCATCTTCTCCTCGCTTGTCCAGCAGATTATCCCACTGTTTATCACGCAGCGCGCTCTCTATGAGGTCCGCGAGCGGCCCAGCAAGACGTATTCTTGGAAGGCCTTTATGATTGCTAACATCATTGTCGAGATTCCCTATCAGATCGTCATGGGAATTCTCGTGTTTGGCTGCTACTACTACGCGGTGAACGGCGTGCAATCGTCTGACCGGCAAGGGCTGGTTCTGTTGTTCTGCATACAATTCTTCATCTACGCGAGCACCTTTGCCGACTTTGTCATTGCCGCTTTACCAGACGCCGAAACGGCGGGTGCCATTGTGACACTGTTGTTCTCCATGGCTCTGACGTTCAACGGTGTCATGCAGACGCCAGAGGCACTGCCTGGATTCTGGATCTTCATGTACCGTGTCTCGCCGTTCACCTACTGGGTGGGCGGGATGGCCGCCACGCAGCTGCACGGCCGTGCAGTCAAGTGTAGCGCAGCGGAAACAGCCATCTTCAATCCTCCATCAGGGCTGACATGCCAGGAATACATGGCAGACTACATGGCTGTGGCCCCGGGGTACCTCAGCAACCCCAACGCGACGTCGTCGTGCGAATTCTGCTCTCTCTCCGTCGCAGACCAGTACCTAGCGGGCGTCAATATCTACTGGAGCGAGCGGTGGCGCAACTTTGGGATCTTCTGGGCGTATGTCGCCTTCGACATTGCCGTGGCAGTAATGCTCTACTACTGTTTCCGGGTGAAGAAGTGGAACTTTTCATTCAAGGGCAAGAAGAGCAAGACTGCTTAGCCCTTCAAACTCACATGTACACTATCCAGATACATAGAATCACAGCTAAATAGAACACCCTTAGTTCAGCAGTCGGCACCCCCGTCAACAACCCTAAACCCCTCCCACCCCGTAAACCGCCAACACACCTACCCCC
>JACBAD010001967.1:0-60999 GCA_014281905.1 Aspergillus hiratsukae
GGGTGGGGGGATGATAAAGCCTATTTCGCCCCTCACATAGGCACATATTTGCTCAACAAGGCCTCCAAAACCACCTAAGCATGTTTTAAACGGCCAGATACCAACTTCTGGTGGGTTCAAGAATGGAAACGATGAGCAGGCAAAAGATGGAAAAACATCATCATCCTTTCAGGCTTTATCAAAGCCAGATGTTAGATGCTCCCATGGCCATCTGAGATGAGCGGATGTTGCACCAACCATGGGGCTAGTTTGCCCAGTGATAAAAGACCTCTGAAGTCACTGGAGGCCGATCTCATCTATAGTCCACCAATTTCGACTAACTTCAGTTCTCCAATTTGTGGTAGACCTTGGTCTTGAAACCACCCTTCAAGTTCAACTCTCCCCTTGAAGATTATACAAGGAAGAAGCACTTGCACGTTTGTACTAATTCATTTGATTGCCGTAGCACTTTCCCAACTGCCATGCTGAATTATATGAGACTTCCCATGCATAGAACTCAAAGAACCAGATGGAACAGACCCGGCTTACAGCGTCCCGACGCAGCCCATTTGATCATTGCGTTTGTCGGGTCAACCGCGTGCCCTGTGTTTTACACGGCCAGATGAGAAGGTTGGCACTGAATATGAGGTCTATGATGGTTGTCTCCCTCGGCCGATAAGTGCCAATAGCTACCAACCAGCATTTGGCCGCGCCAGACGCAGCGTGACAGTGGTCCATTAAAAGGGGCTTTTTTCTCTACCACCACATATACATTACTGCACTGTGCACCAATACTATGAAGAAGACCTGTACTCAATAGTTATCCATTCAAGTTTCAAAGACCGAAAATGAGACTAGATCGCAACCGTTCTATCTTGCGTTCCGGCGATGGCTCGTCTAGCCCGGCGAAGAGACTCTTATCCGGTACGCCATATTTATTCAGCCATCCGATTTGTGCTTACCTTCTTTCAGGGTCATTATGGCCAACTACATCTTAGAGCTTGGACCGAAAGCAACTGCCAAGGAAAAATAGCTTCACCACCTTCAACAACATTAGTTTTGCGTATCTATCCCGCAGTTTTAAGCGATGTCGACCACTCCAAGGCCAAAAGCAGCTGGATATCTCCGTGACAGGCGAATTTGAAACTTGGTTTTCAGATAAGGATCAACTATTTTATCAGTTCCAACAAAGCTATTCTGCTTTCAACGGGAGCACTGATTACCATAACACACCCGACTTTACTTGCTATCGGTTATGGATCAACCCTGGCCTCTGAACGACGCCAATCCTCTCCCACGTGGAGCACACAATTTACAGAGTTGGAACTTGGGAAGACAAGTTTATCTTCAAACCCTAAAGCCAGAACGCCGATGTGCAAGAGCTACTCATATACAGACCATTAGTGTCATGTAATATCGTCTGTCATGCTGGTCTTTGTATAATCTTTACATTAGTAATCGTACTAATTGATAACTAGTTTAAGTAATAAGGAATTAAGGTGGAGCTTAACACAGAAGAATTCCCTGGCTATAAGGATGGTATACGAGAGGACTGATCGGATCCCCGAGGATAGCATTCTAGGGGCTTGCTTTCCTTCAACATTTGCACATTTTCTTTTACTCCTGCATCGGTCATTCCAGCCCGAACGAGGACAAGGACAGTTATGCTCTTACGGAATACTCCTTCAGAGCTTTGAGTGGTCCCCGAACTCCATGTAATATGGTAAGACCGCTAATTGATAACAAGCTTTCATCCAAAGCACCATCGCCATCCTGGCACAGCTATATGCAACCGTGCAAGGTGTCAGGAGACGTTGGGGCTGGGGGTACTCTCAGCTAATCACTGCCACTATCAGTCTCCTAACGTTCAGTCGGACCGCGGACTGAACCCCAAACGCACAAGCCCTATCGGTATTTCCTCATAGCATTTCCCTGGATGGAGGCTTCCATGCCCTCCACTATTTCCAAAAGCATAGGTTCTGGGTTCAGTCGTTCCTCCCGTGATCCGATCGGAATCCCATAACACAATTGTCTGAAATTCCAAATAACCCTGATACCGCAACTCCAGCCGTCTTGTTGTTGCGGAGTTTCCTACAACATTTCAGTTCGTTGCAACTGAAACCGACGTTTTCAGAATACTTACGGCCTCCTCGTAGCGAAATCCAAAGCTACCGAATTCTTTCTTGACCAACCTTGATATCACCGTCTTCTTGATACCACCGACCGCCAGGGAATCATAATGGCGTATCACTCCCTCTCGCGTGTTAATTTCGAGTAGGGTAAAGTGGTTTCTATAGTTAATAGGGCGGAAGTATACCAATTTTTCTTGGACGCTTTGCTGGTCCTTCGCAATCTTCTTGGCCCATTCCGCCAGCGGGGTTGTTTTTCTGACTTCTACCAGTTCGCAGTCCGATGACTCATTGGTAACCTTTTCGATCTTTCTGTTTTTTTTGATTTTGTCCGGTTGGTACTCCAATAAGATGCTGGTGTCAAAACGAACATATGGTGGTCTGTCCGAAATCTTCATAGCCAAGTAGATAGTCCACTCATCTAGCCATTCAGTCGGACGAAGCCGATCGAATATGTCGCAGGTCAGCTCCTTGCTTCCATCCACTGCGATACTGTCGGTTGTGTCCAGCAAATCTTTCCCCAAGACCTTCGAACTGACGAGCATCTTCAGGTGCATGACCGCATCCTCCATTTTGCCCTCGGGCAATGCATCCTAATTACCAGGATAAGTTTGTGGTAGGACAATTAATTGATTACTTACACTGTCTAGGGGATAACACATCTTCATCTCGTTGATTTCCTGCTCAGTTACGAGCTGCTTCTTCCTAAGATCCTCGTAGAATGCGTGGAGATCAGGTGACCCTCTCTCCACCAACCGGTCTAACTGTGGAGTAAGAATGTTCCATAACTCCTGCTGCTTGAAATCTTCCCTAGTCTTTTTAATCCAGTCGTCCAGTTTTTCTTCGCTCATTTTTATATAATCCCTGTCAATCATTATCAGTAGATATCAAGAGAAGGGGAATATCGAAAGCCGAGCACCCTTACCAAATTTTAGGGTGGAGCAGAATTCCCCTTCCGAGTTGTTTAACGAGCTTCGTGCTTAGCTGCTTCCCCCGATGAAGCAGCGTGCTGATGCGGCGCCTCTGCTGGCTCTTCGCCATCGCGATCACGCTGGGTGGGCCATCCTTTGGAAGAACAGCGGAAGCATTCTCCTCTAGCGTCACCGTTCCAACTCTGCTGATCCACTTTTCTTGCGCTGCAGGCTGGGGTCCGGTGTCCTGTAGGCGGTTCTGCATCTCATTTAAAACTTGCGTCTTTGCCTTTTTTTCACCCATTGATCCATTTCCCCCGACGCCGAAACTTTTTTCTTTGACCTGGTGATAGAACCATTCCCAGACCCCGATATAGATCAGCATGTTGGAAACAGTAACTTTATTTTGCTGGGATGATCCCATGCCGAGCATTCGCATCCATGTTGCGCCATCCGACCACTCACTGCTATGTGAACGGCCCTCCTGGAGTGACTGTAGGATGCTCCGACAGGCGGCCTCCGGGGGCCCGCCCACACAATTGCAGAGCTCGTAGATGGTCTTGACAAGCGAAAGGATTAGTTCCTTGAAGGCGGCCTCCGAGGTGGGTGAGCTGGAATTTGCAATCTCTGGTGCCCTTTTCACCTCTTCTGTCCGGAGTAAAAAACTTTCGCCCCCAAGCTTACCCGAAGTGACTTTATCGGGCTTCGCCATTGCAGTTGATGGCGAGCTTCGTCCTGGGCTCCATGCAGGTATTTCTCGAGGAGTCAAGGTTACACTGCCACTAGAGGCTGACATGGCTCCAAATGGCTCAGTGGCTACATTCGCATTTTCAAGCGATGTAGACTCCCGGTGAACGGCCTTTCTGCCGTCCCGGGCATCATTCTGAAGGGAACTATGATAGCTGACTGGTGCCCACCGTACAACACGTATCTGATTACCTTCATCAAGCGGTTCCTGATCCCCTTGGCCTTGTTCCTTCGCATGTGAAGTGGCTTTCTTCTGCACTGGGTCCAAGTCGGGCTGATGGTCGCTTCCATCTGCTGTCCCTGAGCAGCAATTCTTGCGCTTGCCAACTTTCGACGGCCGATACGAAGGGTCGATCCCCAGGCTCCTCTTCCGTTTTGAGGGATAGGGAGCCTCTCTCAACTTTGGACCCTGCATCTTTGATGAACTGGTCGTCTGCTCTTGAATTGTTCCTGCAATAGCTTGAGCAACATGAGGGGCTTCCTTGCAAAGCAGCTGCATAATCCTATTGAACTATGGTTTGTCAGTGGCATCCTTTTTAGAAAAATGGTGGTACTCTACCTCTGGCGCGTCTTGAAGATTGATGGCTGCGCAAGTAACAACCTTAAGGACAAAGACCCTCAACAGTTCTATCACCTCGTCCGCGGTTGTCGCCAGCTTTTCGGTTGGATGGATGCTATTAGACAGCATTTCAGGTCTATAAGACAGAGTGGCACGGAAACCTGCAGGACAGGATGTACGCAACGGCGGTGGACTGATAACAACGAAGGGAATGGTGAGTGGGGAATGGTCGGAGTATATATAGACACTTGAGCGCCAGCGTCTTGATATCCTGGGTGATCCAAATGTGTTTCCGTTTGGACCCCTGCAATACGCTAACCAAGAATGGCAAGACCCTTCTCTGCCCGTCGAAAAGAGTATTTCAGCGGCAAAGTATGCAGGGGTAAGAGTAGCCTATGGTTTGGCTTACTAGTCTTTTATCGGGTAAAGACCTACCTAAGCAGACTTCGACTAGCTGTTGCCATCCGAAGCTCTACAATGGCACCGACGGCGCTTGGAATTAACCGTCTCTACCGCTCGAACTCGCTGACGCTATCCCAAAGGCTGTCCTGTCTTTATTGTACTCCGTTGATATAGAACGGCCGAGCTTATTGACTCAACTACTCAGGCGAGGGCATTTATTTTTGAATAACTGGATTTTGTCGGACGAACTTAGTGGGAATTTTGGTCTTTCCGCAGGCCATGACGAAGTAAATATATTTCGTACAGAAGCAGATTGGTTCTCAATATGGTTGTTGTTCACCCCGTATTTGAAACCCCCATTTTCAGATGCCAATAATAACAATCAACATTCGTCTGAACACACCAATATTAGAGTATTGACGTCTAAACCCCGTTTAGTCGCCGGCACAGTCCCAGATGAGACATCGTAGCCTTCCTTGAGTCTGTTTGCGGCTTCGTAGCGGCTCGGCTATTGTTAATTTCCCGACCCTGCGGCGTTGAACCACACTGTCCTTCATCTCCATCCCGTTGTGGAATCACTGAAGCAGCAATTTCCTGGCGTTTATTAAATAGAATGCCCCCCGCCCCCCTGGAAATGCTGATACAGCCCGTGGCTTCTCCACAGGCAACTGGCTTGCAATGTACTTTAGAGTCCCTATTATGAGGGCCAGTCATAGTGCGGTTATCCTGATGAATCTTGTCTGTTGCTCTTCGAGCACATTGACTCGCAGGTATCGATCGCATGAGCACTAGGTTGTTACCCAGCATTCTTACGTCTTCGCCTTCTATGATCCTCGATCCCGAGGACCCATTGTTGCTTGCGGATACGAAGATTAGTCGACTTTGCGAACTCAAACAAAAGCTACCATTCGCGTTCGCGTGCAGAAGACTAGACCCCAGTAGGGTCGGGCATAATACTTTAGCCAGGAGGGCATATTTGGAATGAGGTTGCTCTGGAGTCTTCGTGGTAAATAAATATGCAGCTTGGATGGCTGATTTCTCGGTGTCCGGCTGTGCATTGCGAGCTCTTGCCACTGGGTGCAGTCAAGATCGGCTGAATAACCTGGCCCACGAGAGACTGGCTCCGATTCAGGGAGTCAGTGTGATGCCCAGCTCTAATACTTTGATCGTCACGCCGCAGAGCTCTGGGATACCTGCAACTTCCAAACTCGATTCAAACATAGGGCCGTCGACGAAATCTGTGTACTGTTGACAAATTCCAAAACTATCTATCGCCATCCCGTAACTACATGGACCATATACATATACCTCGTTCTCTACTGGAGGCAGCCGATCTGGAGGACTCCAGAATGGGTCGTTTGTTGCTGTTATCCATTAGAGCTGGGCGGTGCGCCCGGAATAGCTTCTAGCCGTCCCAGATCCCAGTACAATCGTGTAAAACCCGCTGTGAGGGCAGAAATAGTCCCGGGAAGGGATAGGCGCAATCCATCCATGGAACTGAGACTCACAGATATGAGCAATGCATTTGTGCGCTCCAATCATCTACGAACTTTTCTATGACTAAAAGTTGTCCGCTCGACCGCCGACGGTGTGTAAAGAGAGATGAGTATCGCCAGGAGGCAAACTGTGCGGAAGTTGGCTATATATTGTTGACCAACCTTTGGTTCGGCACCCCATCAATTGAGAACCTCGGTTCATCCACTACGTATGGATGGTGAAAGCTCGTTTTGGGTGACGAGATATATCTATCTCATGCGACCTCGCGAAGATCTTCGCTGGGAGGATACAAGATGATTGCCCTTTGAACGCCTAGGGATGGACAGCGAGACGGGAAGGTGTATGAATCTAGCTATAGGCGGATGTAAAACTCGTGGCGGGCTCTCCGAAGATCTTCTCATAGATTTCGGTGAGTATCCGTGCATCGGCTCGAAGACTAGGGGAGATATATCGGCTCTGTAACAGGAATTTAATTGTTCGCTTAAGAAGTTTCTCAAGGACATTTCGGTCCACCAGCTCTGAGAGACAAGACATATAAGTCGCAGACAACACGAGCATGTTACCGAACTGGGCATGCGCAGTTCCGAAGATATTTGTCACGATCGGACGACCTTCGATTCCATCAAAGGCCTCTGTGCTCAGGATTGCAGAGTCGATGCATACTTTACAGGCTCGCCGTAGCTTAGGCGGTAGATCTCGGTATGCAATGATGCCCGTTGAGCTTCCTTGGACATAAGTGGAGGCAGTATGGACTGGTACGCCTATATTGCTTGACAGATGCGCCATGCTTGAAGCCTGTTGACTGTGGGGTAATAGGGACGAAACCTGCTCAGATTTCGTGCTAGGGAGAACAGACCCAGCGGGTGACCCGACTGACGCGGAGGTCGGATTAGGATAGGGGAGTCCAGCAAAATGCAGAGCCTGATACAGAAGTGGACGATGGATGATGTATCGCGCGCCGTAATATTTGGCCCGCATGCGAGCAACGTTTATGTCGTTCGAAGGCGGATCGGCGTCTTTCCATTTCATGATCTCTGGAAGACTATTTCGCCACAGTTCGAGATTCATGCTAAGAATTTCCTGCACGTCTGAGGTCCACCGGTTGTTGCTGGAGCTGGTCGTCGTCGTAGTATTACTGGAAGGATTAGCTGTGATTGCGGCGATTGCAGCCTTGACAGCGCTCGCAGAACCAGCGGCGTTGGTGGCCTTATTAGGGCCTCGGTTTCCTACAGAGGTATAATTAGTGGTTTTCCTGGTCATACTGTATAGTCTCGGTTGTCTTACTGTCTACTTTGTACAGATCGGTGTGGACGCGGTTAAGGAATTTCCGGAGGTAGATTTGGGCAGAATAGAAAAACATCATCATGGTACTGGGCGCGGAGATCTCAATTTGCAAAGGAAGTGTGAAGCGTCCCTTTGGTAGGCTTATACGTGACTCTGCACGAGAAATGCCACTCGCGGGGAGATCAAGTTCTGCAAGAATATCACTATGTTATGAGTTAGTTGGATCCACTTGGCAGTGACAATCATTACAAGCATACCTCTCAAGCTGAAGACAAGTCCAATATGCGAAATCGTAGAGTTCTTTCAGAGGGCCGTCCTTCATTTGGTCATATCGTTTCCTGGTACTGTGTTCAGCAAACAACCCTGAGGGTTCAGTTCAGCTTTGGACAAAAGCTTACGATCGAACAAGCACTTGGCAAGCGCGAGCGGCTTGGTATATCCATCCATGACTCTGGAAAGGATGTGCTAGTTGGCCAGCGTAGAGTCCTGCGAGCAAAGCCGCTTGAACATGAGGCAAACCATTAGCGCCCTGAAGTTCTCCAAGGATCTGCGTCGCATATGCATAATAAGATAAACCGGGAATGACATCGACGTTTCTGAGATGTTGATTGGCAGGTACGTCTCCGCCTAATGATGCTAACGGCCCTCTGATACTTCTCCGATCGTCAACAGGTGAGGGATACGGGATAGTGTGGGGTGCACCCCCGTGCACTGGAAAAATTATGTCAGATTCAGCAGGGGATAGGACGCTACGTGTGGGCGGGCCAGGGATCCACTGTTTGCGAAAATCCGGAGGGTTATCAGTGACAGGACCGGGGACCGGTGCTCCCACTTCGCAGATACTTCCCAGCGCAAGAACGAGAAGGAGGACAGCATTATCGATTGACCTTTCGATGCGACGGCTCGTCGCTTCCGTCCTACCAACAGTGGGAATTGGAAAATCGCACGCTGCGCCTTGCAAAGTATCACATGGCCTTTTTCTTTCTGCGCCTCGTAGCATGTCGCCAGTCCCTGTAGGCGTCAATCCGGCAGTCTTCGGTAAGCAATGGAGCTTAATGAACATTTCGATCTTCTTGTCCAGGTCGCCCTGGTCGAGGAAGGGATGAAGCTTGTGTATGTGCTCCAGGTAACTGCGATGATAGCGACGGATGGTGTCCGGATCAGCACACAGAGTACCAAACTCGTCAACCCCCTTGTCTCGAAGCTTCTGCGGGAAACCGCTGGGATGAGCGCTCTGAGCCCAAGGGCTACTAGGCGCTGCTCGGTGAGCGTGACTGTCTTCCCATCCGCTGCTGGAATTTGGGTTTGATAACGGGGTTGGCGACATGCGATCCTCACACATGTCGTCGCCCTCACCACGACCATAGATGCGAATCAAGCCACGTTGCTCTTCAAGTTTCATCACATAATCCTCGTCATACTCGCGGGGATACAGTAAGTTCCTAACTGACGGCCAGGAGAGCAACTTGTGAGCAGCCGTTGTATGTTCCACGGGCATGGACAGCTCGCCATCCTCCCTCTCCAAATAACTCTGCCCTGGGGGTTCATTCGAATCCAACTGCTGCATTCCCGCTCCGTTCTTTGAATTTGACTCAAGCAAAAGGACAGCAGCATTTGATTTCACCAATCCATCAAGTGTCTGCTTGGGTGGCATTGATCGGGCGGCATCTTTGACAGCCAACATTTTCGGCTCTTTCACCCCGACCTCGTTGGAAATCTTACTTAGCGTCATCTCATGTTGAATTTGTACCGTTTGAAAATGTATTAGACGCTCGTCGAGCATATCTTCCAGATATTGTATTTTGTCCAAGATCCGCTGGGTGGCCTTTTCCTGCCTAGCTTTAGGGTCAGTATCTGACAATCAACCCACCGAAGGACAGAAGTCAGGCAGGTCACGCACTTGTGGGGGGGAACTTCTTTGTAGACACATATCAAATTACTCTCCTTGCAGTGGCTACAGGCGGGCCGCCCTTCATCGCACTTTGCTTTTCTTTCTCTACACTGATCGCAGGCCTTTTAGACAATGGAAAGAACATAAAGTTAGCCTCTCTCCCAGTACTCCGCGCAGTCTCGTTTCTGAAAAAAACAGTCATTACCAGTTGGGCCCGGGCAGCCTTGCGCTGACGCATACCAAAGGCTTGAATCTGGTAATAGTTCGGCTCATAGGGAACATCGCCACTACTGCTCTGTTCTCGAGGGGTATATGTCCTCCGCTGACGAAAGTCGGTGTGCACCGAATGGGGAGGAGGAGCTGGATACGCTAGACCACATTGGGGGAGGGGATAAACTCCATTCACAGGACGGAAAGTCGGCAGATGCGATTCTGTCGAGTTGAGACTGAGAACAGGTAAAGTATTCGGCAGACCGCAAGGTCCGACGGGAGGTAGCTGTCGCAACTGTGGATCCGGTATCATAGAGGAGCCGGTGTAAGGAGGGGGTGACTTTTCGTCTGTTCCAATCATTTCGGCAATGGTAGGTCCCCAGTTTTAGCCAGTGACTCCAGGATGCTATCAGTCAGATTAACGATTCAAGTCTGAATAATCAATCGAACCGTTAGAGCGTGGTCGGGAAAGCCGTATTAGTTGAAGTAGATGATGGTGCTCAAAAACGCGTGAGCACGGTCAAATAAGTTTCCAATAGCTACCTGCGAAGAGACCCAGCGACACGTTAACTGGCAGAAGAACTAAGAAAATTGTTTAGAAATGGCAAGAAAGTGATAAGAGCAAAAAGAGGTAAGCAATCAGAGGACAAAGCGAGGCTAATACAATAGATACCTGAGCAGGTGGTAGTCAAAGAAGGGATGGTCAGAGGCACCTATCTTGTCACTGTCCAACAGGGATGAAGAGCGGAGATCCAAGTGCATACCAAAAGTAGTAGACACTCACCTTGGTAGAGAAAGTATTATGTTTAAGAAGGATCAAATAAAGCCAAACAGGGCTCGGAGGCATATAAAACTTGTCTGCTTGTCTTCACAGTTAATAGGACAAACTTGACATAGGATCCCAAGTTCACGGAGGCACACATGCCCACTTATAGAGTATGTCGATTGATCAATGAGCAGGAAAGACAACTTCCAGCGTCAAGAGTCGTGTGTGCGATTCCAGAGGGGGAAGCTTAGTACAAAAAACATGGGTACGGTGACGCTCTGCTCGTAGCCGTCAATGGGTATGCCGATCAGCATGGCGCATAGAGCGGCTAGAGCACAAAGCAGCTATGACAGAGATGCGTTGTGACACTGAAGTTAGAAAGAGGGGGAAATTGGTTCCTGCTCATGCATGGTACACCATGGTTCTATGGCGTACGTAACAGGATTCAACTACGCCGAGGTGGCAAAGACCAAGGGTCAGCGACTAATTGCGCCAATCGATCCTGCAGTAGCCAATAATAAGAGAAGCAGCCGAGCTTTCCCGACAGATGGAACTAATTTCAGGTTCACGCGCCGTCTTGGTGGATGTACTTTTGGTACACACAGCTCTATGGCACGGACCTGGAACTGGAATTGTATTATTACGAGGCAGTTTCAATACGCCCAGTATTGAGGAAAGTGGGTCGAACAGTAAGTACCTTTTTGACTGGTGGTTCTCGGCGGCAACTTAGGGCCGGACGTCAAATCATCACAAGGTCTCAAATACGCCAATCCTGGGGAATTTGGGGGTTCTTGTCAGAACCGAAACTCTCCAGACAACGCCGTGAGCGCAGATTGACGAAAATGGACATACTTTACCATAAATTCATGAAGGAGTGCTGACCTCGCATTTATAGATACTTGTTCATGATTCACTCTTGTTAGTGTTCACATCTTGCATCCTTCCCCGGCGCCCCCACAACATTCATCGACAGTACAGTCCGCCCCAATGGTCATTATAAACCCCCTAAGTTGCGCTTTTCTTGATGGATCGGACAAAATTTTACGTATCTCTGGCCATTCTTGAAGTCCCTAATAGTTAGCCCCACTAAACGTTGCTACACAGCAACCACCCTCGCTCCTGTACGTTCGGGATCCGTGGGGAAAGAATCATTCTAGCCCGCAAGAAACAATGAGAGGCAGGGAAGAAGCCAGTCTCCAGGAACCGGTTTCGCCCGTAGCGGAGAAAGTTCTTCAACTCTTGTCGTTTGTCCCCGAAGTCTTACCATCAGCAGAAAACCTGAGATCATCTCCGGTAATGGCCGAGCCAATCGAAATCATGTCATTTGCGAAGGGACCGCATCTGTTCATGTTCCCAAAGCACAACACCGGACGCAAGTACACCGTTCTCTCGCCCTCAAAAAGTTCTGCAATGTCACCCCCAAACTGACTGATTTAAGATATGCTTCCAGCAATCCAGACATGTCCTCCATTAGCAATTCCCAAATTGTCAGAGAACCGCCTAAGCCACACACTTCCTCCACTACGAACTGCTCTGGCCGAGATCTCGGGTTCTTACAATCTTCCCCCTGTTCCCACATCCCCTCTATTGATATCAAGGAATGCATTGGCGTGGAATCATAAACACTCGAGACAGTTTGTTCCATCGCAAGTCACCCCTAGTCTTTATTCACATGTTCTTCCTGAGATCTGCAAAGACACGGCAGCCGTCTCGCCTTCAGCATCGCAGAAAATCCCCAAGGTGAGACATACGCAATCCGACATCACCTGTCTTACAACGCCCAAACCCCCACCCTCAACTGTCAAAGGTCCAACGAAAAGCCATCCCTCTCCGACCGATCAGACCCCGGTGGGCAAACGGTCCCCTTTTAGTCCGGGGCCGCAGTCCGTCGCACCGATTACCACAGGCACATTTAGATGCAGACATCCAGGGTGTACTGCTGGGTCTTTTCATACACAATACTTGATGAAGTATGTCACCCGGGGATCACGTTGAGTTGACAGAGGCGGGCTTATCTTCTTTCACAGCTCTCACGCATATGTCCATTCACAAGATCGACCACATTTTTGTCCTGTCGAAGGATGTGCTCGAGGAGTTGGCGGCAAAGGATTCAAACGTAAGAATGAGGTGATTCGGCATGGCCTTGTTCATAACTCGCCAGGCTATATATGCCCTTTCTGCCCGGATCAAGGATGCAAGTATAAGTACGCGCGACCTGATAACCTTCAGAGGTGAGATTCACACTCCTCTCGGCCGTCTTCCGGATTTTCTAACAGGAACAAGACATGTGCGAGTTCGCCACGTCGATAAGAGCAATGATGATCCCCAGCTTAAACATGTGCTATCTCAAAGGCCTGAGGGCAGGACTCGAGGCCGGAAATACCGAACCACTGTTAAACGGCCTGCGCCCTGTATTACTTTCCACAATTGGTCGTCTCCAGTATACCGATAGTCGAAACACTTCATGCGTCGGCATCTCCAGTCAGAACCTAGCGCTCGCTCTTGTAACATGCAAATGCAATGAGGAAGCGCCTTGCGGTGTTCCAGTTTGTCGTACCGTGCGTGATAAATGATCTTAGGATTACAATCCATCCATCGTTGGTAAACTCAACAGCCTATTGGATCCCGGGTGGCTCAGCTTATAGCTTTGCCTCCTGGCTCGTCTTACTTTAAATGTTGACAAGCCGATACATTTACATTGGCTTCAAACGCCAATGCCGAACCTTATCCGAGCGCCACCAAATTAACATCGACTCTTGTACAAACAGCAGGACTGTTAGGGAAATTAATTGTTAGAGGAGACACGTTGCAGATGAGCAGGGAATTGACGCGATGGACCACCGGAGAGCTACTCAATGAGCTGTTATGCCGCGTCGAAAATCTGATGGACAATGAATTGGGACTTGCGGAAATGCTCCAACCGGTAGCTAATAAGGTAATCAAGCGGCTCCTGTGGCCCGTATATATTAATTGATTTCTTAAACACGTATACACGCCTCAATTTCTCTACTCTGTCGTTTTTCCCGTGTTGGCTGTAAGACTAGTCAATGTATTCCCTACCCAGTCAATCAAGTCCGTATCGATCACCTCTATATTCCATTTTGCATGGCACTTTTTCGAGGTTTTGATGTCTGCGCGAAACCATGCATCTACAAGTTCCAAGCTTGGGCACGAGCGCTAGTTCGGTCATATGCTGATGAGCTGCAGCCTCGTGGTGTATATATATACACTCGCAAGTATTGTCGGTAAACTCCCCTTGTCGACTGTAAGAGAGAGGAATATCATTTTCAGATCTTAGGGGAAAGATTATTCAAAGTAATACCATATGGCCGTGGTCGAGAAATAAAAGCCTTGACGACGGCGTTTCCCCAAGAAAGCCAGCGATAATTGTTAGCGCGAGTGCAGATATATATTTATGAATACAGAGCTGGGTGGCTCGGTAGGGGGAACGGCTGGTTGGGAATAATATTAATCAGGTGTCAGCCATATCTTACCTCTATCGAATCCGGAGAGTATCGGATATCGATATTTAACCGAATCCTGGCTGGGCCAATCAGATCGCTGGAGTCTACCATGGATTCAACTCGCCGGATTAAGAAGATTTTACAGAGTTTTCATTTCGTTGATTATAAGTAGTTAGTTAGACATCTAGATTGCCAGAAATCAGACCCTCTTTCATCCCGAATCATACCGTTTACTAGCGATTACCATAGGTTCGCTATTATCGGGGATCGGTTGACATCAGGTCTTCGTTGGACTAAGCGAGTCTTGGCAACAGAGGGGTAATGCAGTTACCACCAAAACGAAAGGGTAAGCTGTTTATGCAGACTGGCAACACCGGACCCATCTTTCAAACACCATGCCAGAGTTTGAGCACCTACAAATCCTTCATGATGAACTTGTGGAAAGAAGGATCCTTGATATCATCCCTCAGATAGACAACTGGCTGGATGGGACGCTACCGCTCCCGAAAGAGGCCGAGACAAGCCCTGAAGACCCAGGAGTCATCTTTCCAACAGTAGAGATCGATATCCCACTGCGCCCAATAAGAGATCTTATATACAGCGGGGTAAGATCATGGCATCAAGTCTTCAACATCTTCTGACTCTATATTCAAGATTGCGGAATACGCCCTTCTCCGCACACTCAAGGACACCTCTACACCTGTGAACCTTTCCGCGGCCGTATATACCGTCCTCCGAGGAACCGGTGACAGCAAGATCGGTGGTATAAACGTGGTACCGGGACAGTCCGTTTGGGTTGAGTGTCCCACTTCCCTCTCCGCTGATCTTATCGTCATGATTAGCAAAACGACGGCTGTTGTAGTTGGGCTGGCCACTCGAAGTGGGAAAGCTGTGACAGTGGCCAGATAGTATCTTGCCTCCAATACCTGTTCTCTGGGAAATAGCCGCCTTCGAGGCCACGGCTATTTTTGGACATTCCCCCCCCCCCTCGGTCGGTTGGAGGTGGTTAGACGGCGCCCCTCGGTTGGACGTCCATGTATGTTGGTGCAAAATATTGATGGGAAAGGTTGGGATCAGAGTGACCATTGGAATGATCCGTCGTCGATTCCGGGGCTTGCTGGTATTCTATGATAAACTCAGTCAGCGGAACCTAATAGTAGCTCAACCATTCTCACCCGAGGGCATGTCGTGCGATGCACCAACATTGTTTCCATAGTGTTGAACTACAAACTGAAGCTCGAAGCACTTCCCTCCGTGCGTTAAGGGTGAAAGCTCCTCTGCTGGAACTGATGTCTTGATGGCTCTTTGGTAGCAGAGATGTAGCCTTTTGAAATCGTGCGTTGTTGGGTCAAGGCCGGAGTGGATTTCGTCCGTCATGCTTCGAAAATGGCGATATAAAGCATCTGAGCGAGGAAATCCTTTCAGACATACGGGACAAAGTAGTTTCCAACCCGACTTTTCCAAAATGTGGTATAAAACGTTGTTTTCCTGTCGTAAACGTTCCATCTCAGTAGCTTATCGTGCTACTCTTGATCACAGAAGAAAGGGGGTGGAAAACCGATCTCGCCCAACCGGATGTTCATCCGGTCGCAATCAACCCCACTTTCAACGTGACGCGGTGTACTGTAAATTTCAAAGACCTCGGGTTCTTCCCATACGGGGGTTGCCAAGACTTCTGTTTTGAACTATAAATAGAGAGAGCAATAATATGGGTTCACGAATTACGGTCGTCAGGGTGGCTAAGAATATGAAATGAGAACAGTATACAAAGTAAGGTAGCCATGTGGAGGCTCACACCGCAACAAAAAGCCTGATTATTCTTCAACCTCGGAATAGACGAAGGTCAAGATACGTAGGAGCCGCCCCATCTGCCTTGTCTTCCGGGAGCGGGCGTCGGTCCGCAGATCGAGGAGCATGGCCATCTGGTAGACGAACCACCTCTTTCAGCTCTACGTGACTGTTTACAGTCAGTTCTGCAAATCCAGTTGAGGAGACAAGCTGAGCCAACTCACAGGCAAAAGTCAGAATTACTTCTTTTGGCTCCCTCTATATCTTCGTTCAGTATCTGGGCAAGTTCTCCTTTCTTCATAGACTTCAGGCGGCTGATGAAAAACTGAAAGCCCAGCTGCAATATGGCCATAGTCTCTTCGCTCAACTTATTCTGCGGGCCCACAACAGCGAGAAGAACAGTGATTGCATTCCCAGCGGACGGGAATTCCAAATCCGCCTGGCGTCTACCACTGACGGTGAGAATCAAGATGAAAAGCGGATATCTTCGAACGTACATAGGAATGGGCTGTCCAGCAGCTGTTAGGCTGGCAAACGTGCAGGTTACTTGGTCCCCGTGGTTCGGGGTGACTCCTTCGCCTTCATCGAGGACAATTTTCTGGAGCGAAGCCATGGAACACAGTCGGACTGTCAGACACAAAAACAAATATACAGGGCGAGAGTCTGAAGGCAAGGAGTTAGAAAATTGAAGCAGGTAGAGGAGCTCTATTTATGCTCTCCAGTCATTTCCCCATAGTGCTCAACAACGAACGAGACCTCGATATCGACCTGAACTATTTCTTTAGACCCTCGTAGCCTTGCCCCTCTTTCTATCTTCCCAGTCTACCAATAGACGCGTTCCATAGCTGGTTTGTTCCAAATCTTCTTTAGAAATCATGTATTTCTCAAATTCCATGCAGGTGATGTCGTGTCCATTCTCATGTTTCACGTATTTCACATGCCTGCAAAGAATCACACTCTGCCCTTCAACTTCCAATACGCAAATCTCGTTCTGCGGCGTGTCAATACATGAGGAACTGTTCAAGGATTGGTTACTAACATGCATAATTTCGAATTCTTCGATCGATATCGCACGAGACTGCGAATGATTGCATGAGCCTGGTGTACAAGGCGCGAGAGATTCGTTCGTCTCGAGCCCCTGAATGAGGCAACTTAAGTAATTTGAAGCCAGTGATATGGCATTCTTTAGAAAGCTAACCATGTCTGTTGTTTTTCAGTAATATTTAGAAGACAGTAATTAAGAAATAGGAACTCTGCACAACTACAAAATCAGTTCGTCCCATCCTTTTATAGCTGCAAGATCAGAAAGCCGGTTGATAAATCACTCCAACGGGATACTCGGGTCAAGCAACAGCCACTATCGCACGCCATACTTTGGTGACGTAAACATCCGTTGACGAACATCTGCGAGTTAGTGGTGAGGGAAGTTGGTAGTTGGAGCAGCAGCGACTAGTTGGTAGTTTCTGGCAGTAACCAGGAGGAGTTGGTGGAGTTAGTAGTAGTTAGCTGTAGCGCCAATAAGGTCTGGATGTTTACCAACAATCGAACAGGGGCTGGTCCTTCCCTCAGCTTTCCATCAGACAGAGACTATATCTGATGTGCTTTAGCGAACACTGTGTCTGGAAATAAGGTTCTTCGCTCTAGAGTTGTGATGTAGTACTTCAAGATTCTACTCTGTATTTTACCAGCACGCCTAGATGCAATGCTTCAATAGATCTGGACTAAAGCAGAAGAGAATTTTGTGTAACGTGACCTCTATGTCACCAGTTACCGTTGTGAACGATTATTCGTACAGAAGCCACGTTCTCTAGCGGGAATCCAGAAGAAAAAGGCCGTACCCAAATTCAATGAAGCGCAGGAGGTTGTCTAGCTTCTCCAGGAACTCTCGCTGTGACATCTTTTTCTGCTTCGAGAGATTGTTGTAACGGTCGCAGAGAATTCCGCAAAGTTGCTTAAGATTGTCTTTCTCTCGGCGGAAGAACTGTAGAAGTCCCCGAGGAGGGGGTGGTGACTTTGGAGAAACATGGACGGATGCTTCAAAGTGCCAGGTCAGGAGGGACAACAAGAGCAGACAGTGACAGTTGAGCTTTTCCAAGAAACCTTCGGTATAGCCATCAAGAACTCTGTTGTGTGCTAAGCGAGTGATATCCTCCTCCCGAAAGCTACTTCTCTGGAGTGTCTGGCATATTTCCAGGAGCTCTTTGGCTTCAGGTCGGAGGTTGGACGGTAGACCCTTGCCCTCATCAGCAAGCAGAGCCAGGCGCTGTACTGCGACGGCCTTCAACGCTGGCTGTGCCGCTGTGCGCAGGATGGATTCATGCAGAGAAGCCTTGAACCAAAACAATTAGCATGCCTGATGAAACTTGTATTGAACTCAACCAACCATTTGAGCGATATCGGTTTACTATGAGTCTGATGGCGGCCTGACGGTAAACTGCTTGAGAAATAGGAGAGGAGGTAAAAACAAGGGAGAAGAGTGCTAAAGATTACTTTAATTCGTCTCAGAAATGGCGATATCGAGCGTCATAGTGTATATTAACCTATAGACTATCCAACTTTGGAGACCAAGCGTCTCCAAAAGCATCAACTTTCCCAAAAAACCAAGCTTGGATGCGCGAAACAAACTTTGGCCGCTCGTGCCGTAGAAAGGAGGAAAGGACTGTACTCTGAGCGATTGGGACGATCGGCTTCGCCAAACAAGTAACCCTCTCTTGCTTAGCCAGATGTTGGCCTAAGCAAAGTCATGAATTGTGACATCCGCAGTCTATCCACCAAAAGTTAGTCAGAGACTAGCCAGTTACAAGCTAGAATACTCACCCTCTCTACACGGATTCCTCCGTAAAGTCGATAGTTTGAGAATGGGGAATCCATGTGGCCCCACTGGTCATCTGTCAGGAGAGGCTTCAATCTCTCCCTTACACTTGCTGACCTTCGAAAAAACGAATGGGGACATTTGACGACTCCTCTATCACCATGACTGTATTTCACGAGGAGGTGAATGAATGGACCAAGAGTCGAACTTTCACCCTTTTCCAAGCATTGTTCGAACTTCGGAATCTGAGGTAATACATCACAATCCAAAGTGATTGGCTGCTCTGATACCTCACGAGGCCATAAGAGCCCTAGAAAGGAAAATGGAAGACAGTCCATGGCATCAAGTTTGTCCGTGCGAATATGCGGTGAGTTCCTGGACAAGGCTACGCCTTTTGTAAAATTGATAACTTGTATTTTTCACCTTTTTTTTTCTTGTCTAGACAATACATGCTGTTCCATTTGTGAAAAGGATTTAGAAGCAATCGGCTTAAGGAGTTGCAGGTCAATATGGGCTGTATACCTGAGAGTCTCCATAGCGATAGCTTGTTAGGACTTTTAATTCATATGCAACCAATCATGAGCTATACAGGTTGCTGTCGGACCATACCTAGCATAGCTTTTGGTATAGCGTCCTGCACATTGCTGTTGTGACCATGACTAGCACAACTTTTGGTATAGCGTCCTGCATATTGCTGTTGTGACCATGACTAGCACAACTTTTAGTATAGCGTCCTGCACATTGCTGTTGCGACCAAAACTAGCCCAACTTTTGGTATAGCATCCTGCACACACTCATTGTTGTGACCATAACTAACTAGCATCACTTTTGGTGTAGTACTACTGATCATTAAGACAACAACAGAGCAATGTGGTATACTGTCTCAAGTGATACTTGTTATTTTAGCAGGGCTTAGTATAACAGCTCTATTTCATGTGACAGCCTTTGGTCTCAAAAGTTGGTGGCGAGATCCGTGCTTTCAAGCAGCTGATCTGCATCGACACTGCTTTGCTAGTGATGTTTGGATTGGTGGCAGGTAAAGTATCCAGTACTTAAGAGTATAAAAACCTGATCATGATTCCCAGAGACTCCCAGACACTCCTGTCTTACTCGATACTTCTCTGCTTTCTAAACCGCTGATTACTCCGAAACGCCTTGTCGTGACAGGTGAGTCTATCCCTCTGAACAATAATTTCTCGCCTTGTATGCTTATTCTTACTTGGAAGACTGAGTTTACCAATCAAAATGGCCTCCAGTGAATATGCAGCTTGCCAAACCTTCGGTTGTGGCCAAACTGGCATTCGCCGCGGTGAAAAATGCCCAAAGTGTGGTGCAGTGCGCCCAGAAAATGATGAAAAGAAGGTTAGCCATCGGTTACTTTTGAGTAATCAGAGATTGATGTTACTTACTGACTATCCATTCCAGTAACACGAGGGCTCCGACGAAGCACTGTCGCTGCCCGTCTCGTGATTGATCTACTCCTTGACTCGTCAGCGGAGGATGCACAAATTTGAGGGCGGTATTGGTTTGGCAACACTCGTTTGTACCTGAATTGCTCCACTCTCCTCTCATCAATGGCAGAAAGTAATATGAAACTTGTAAATTACCCTCCCACGTACAATGTGCGCTCCGCAAATTATGAGCCAGATGGCGTCTATAGGTGTTGTTTAGCCGTTCGTGATGAAAGCTCTCCATGGAAACTAGCGTCAACAGGAGATTTGTATGTACTAAGAATGTGTGACTGTTTTAGCATGGTGTAACGCCTGTGCTGCGCACGGACCCGTCCATAAGTACCTAAATACGAGCGCCTTGCAAAGGAGCCTGCTCTGTTTACAATGATCGGTGAAACTAACATAATCGCTACAATTCTGACTCTGCTGGATTCTAGCTGAATATATGGAAATGCTTTCGACAATTAAGTGGAAAGACGATGAGTACTACTGTGAACATCCACTCCAGAAGCGCTTGAGGGATGTCTGCGTCGAAAGGGTGAATTGGGAAGCGCTTTGCCAATATGCGTCATCCAAGAACTCAGGCCGTCCTTGCAGCCTGCTAGAGAAGAGTACAATAGGTGGTGTACACCTTATCAGGCTCTTGAGCTTTGGAGATGCTAAGTGGATTGCCAGAGTCCAACTTAGACCTTCAACGCCGGAAACTGCAAGCCTGCTTCGTGCTGAGATAGACGCAATGGAACTTGTAAGGGCTCGAACGGATATCCCAGTACCCAGGGTCTTTGGCTTCGAGCTTGATGATGCAAACCCTGTCCGAGCCGCGTTTATTCTCATGGATTTTCTGCCCGGTTCCTCCGCAATGGATGCCGAAGGAGGCTACGACGCTCATCGGGGTGAGATCCCACCCAGACGAAAGGCCTTTTTCCTTGAGCAAATTGCAAAGATACAGGTTTGTCTCTTCGATACCCAAGTTTGCTCAGAACGGTGCTAAAATCACCGTTAGGTCCAACTGTCCTCGATCAGACTGCCCAAAATAGGTTCTATTGTTAGGCGTGACGATAACTCCTTCGATGTTGGGCCGCTCCCGAAGTTAGGAGGACCATTCTCGACAGCGACCGAATTCTTCAACGCTTGGGCAAAGCATGCGAAGTTTCCTTTATCCGATGATGACATCAAGAAACTCGTGAACGGCGGCCCGATAGATTCTATCCTATCTTCGATCAACGCGTTCCCTGACCGTCTACGTGAAGTGGCCTGTAGAGTCTCGGCTAATAATAGCGGCCCCTTTCCGCTTTATCATCCTGATTTCTACCACAGTAACGTCATTGTGGATGAGTCATTTAAGGTTCTCGGTGTTATTGACTGGGAAGGGGCTTGTACTGTGCCATGGGAATTGGTCGAGCCACCACTATTTTTGGGCATCGTGCCTCCTGCTATGGATGACCCAAAAAATTACGAAGCAGACGGTCAGCCCAAAGACTGTAATATCCGACGCCGCCTCAGCGAGAGGGCTGAGTATGCTGAGTACGTCCAAAAGAAGGAAGAGGAGTTCAATGGGGATAGAAAGCTCTCTCAGATCCTACTCAACCCAGACGCACAAGGGCTTGCACACGCGATAAAGGTGTATCACGATCCGGGGAAGCTCGGATTCTACTGCAGAGTATTGGATCCATTTAGTCCTGAGTCCTAAAGTGACTACTAGTCCAAGCTCAGTGCTAGCCTGTCTGGCGTGTCAGGAAACGGCCGCAAGATTGGGGGAAAATTGCGGGAGAAATTAGATGAGCTTGTGGTTGCATATTTATAGTTTTCAAAGTCCTATACGTTGTACTTTCGTGATTAACCTTTGAGCAGGCTTCGACAAGTTGTGAGTAGTCCTGGTGCCTGTACGTAAAGGTTCTGGTAGTTCTATACATAGCCAAATAGGTAATACAAAGCTTCATCTCTATTAGCGGAGGAGAAATAAATTTAATTTTTGGGCAATGTCAAGTCGCTGCCAACATGACGATCTTGAATGCTTGGCAGCAAACCAGGCTAACCCTTGTCGTACCTGCTCGTGCGGGGACGTGAGAGGCAGCAGGAGTCGTGGCAACTCTTCAACTGACACACATCAGTGTCTCGAGCTCAACATGGCTGAAAGCCAGCTTGTCCATCATCTTGTTTTGCGTTCCCCCAATCAACCCAACAAAAAGCGGAAGATCTCACAGATTTTGCTACAAGTAAGGTTGTCTGGAACCATACTGATTGCCAGGCTGACGGGATCCAGGAGAACAGCACTGGAGCTAAGCGTGTCCTTGAAATTTCGGTCGAACCCTCTCATCATAAACAGCAAGGGATCCGTAAAATTTGTCGTGCTGCGAGTCGAAACACTCCAATAACGGCTTCCGACACCATCAGAGAATTGATTGAAAAGTGGAGATGTAACAAGGATATCTTTCGTTGCGAAGAATCATCAATTTTGAAACCCATAAAGCGCACGTCTCAGGTCTGTGGTCCACTTGCTCTATGGTTCTCAATCCTCAACGAAGGCAGTCTAAGCCGGGTACATCGGCGGTTTTACTGCCTTCTGCTATTCAGATTGTCGGACACCTGCGAGAGATGGGGCTTATCGGGCGATGGTGCCCTTGTGCTCACGGAGTTGATATTACTCACTGGCCTTATCCACCTTGACAAAACGGCAATATTGGCCCGGTTACGTGGCTGGATTGCTGGAGGAAAGCGATATCAGCTGTTATCGGAGGACTTGGGGGGTCCTGGAATTCTGTTTCTCCTCCCCGAAGAGATCGGAGAACAAATGTGCGTGATACTGATGAATTCCTTGACACGCCCATGCTTATCAGTACAGATGGCTACACCGTTTGCCGAACGGAAAAGGAAAGAAGCGCGGTGATGTGATTTTATCGCTCAAAAACCGGGAAATCAGTAGCCTTGCTACAAAATTACAGGCACATGCTGCTGCACGAAATTTCTTGGATCTACATACAGAGCTTTTCTATGACATGGTGTCTGTGGTGTACCATTTGGTTCTTTTCAAACCTGAAAACCACGCAGTTAGCAAAAATTCCCCGACACCCGAAAACTCCATGGTCTCAGATCAAAAACTGGCTGGTTAGTTGCATCCACTTCTTGCGATTCTTACATTGACTTTCTTTTCCTTTCCTAGGCCTTGGACGGACCAGTTATCGGTGTACCGGCACTCCTAGATTATACGCACCACATAGCATCGGTTTATTTGACGGACTCGGCGAGAAAAGCTGTGAATCCCAGCTCATACATGACGGTATTAAGGGTTCTTTTACCTTCTTTGACTGCACTTACAGCGCCAGCATGAATTCTGAGCCACCTCCAACTATGGATTTTGGGACAGGATCCAGTTTTCAACTGGAGGCGTCGCAAAGCATTCGCACGTCTAGTCAAGCACCATTTCTTGCCAGCAGCGCCCAATCCGAGCAATTGCGACAACCTGTCTTCGGATCTGTCTGTGACACACCTTGTTACAAAGGGGTAGAGAGGCTCGTCGAGCAGAGAAAAGACGCAGAAATATTACAGATGCATATCTCTGTCAGTCTCTTCTCTATTTTTAGCCATACTACCACTGACTGCAGTGCAAATAGGCTACTGATGCACATTCGGATAAGAGCGGCATGTCACCTAAAATGATTGGCATGGAGCACCATTACTCGGAGCAACAGCAGCCTGGTAACGACAGAAGCAGTGCTACTTTGCGCAGCATGACACAACAGGGACCGACATACAATGACATTAACCATGCGTTGCAAGCACTCAGTCCAGACATCCATCTACATTTGGACGACACTGCTATGGCATTACAAGATGTCGATCAGCGCCGCGCCCTGAACTTGAACGATACTGCTATCGCGTTACACGGAATTGCTCCGGATAGCAATGTTCATGAACACAACGCTACTATGGCGTTAGAAGGATACAGCCAGTGTCAGGCCACGAACATGAATGATACCGCCCTCGCGCTAGAGGCACTCGCCCCAGATACCTATCTTCATGAGCACAACGCTACTATGGCGTTAGGAGGATTCAGCCAGTGTCAGGCCACGAACGTGAATGATACCACTATCGCGCTATCTGGGATTGCTCATGACCCTTACTTCGATTTCAATGATACAGCGCTAGCGCTCCATTGCTTCGCGCAAGACAGCTCTGCACGGCAGTTGCTTTGGACGTGAACTTATTTGGATGTACATAAACATGAATTGGGCTGCGTGGTATGAACTATGTTATAATCCGATCAACAACCAACGCATATAACTTCCCATCCTTCGGAATGCAAAGCGTAGATTCTTTCAGAATGTGGTAATAATGGTTCATGTCCACCACTACCCCGTCCAGGGTGACCTCTCCTTCGATATGGATTGGGATCATAATTGTAAGGGTGTCGGCAATTTTTGGCTGTCCAGGGAAATAGACCACCCCACCCTTTCTGCTACTCAGTATGCTCCGGGGTTGTTGATAGGAAGCCTAAACATATTATCAGAAACTGTCGTCTTGGTCCCAATAGCGGACTCACAACCTTTTCGGGGTACTCCTTGACCGCGGCGTTTATAGCATTGTAGCAGAGCTCCGACGGTAGAAAGCCACTTGCACGACCCTTTTGCGGCTCAGGAAGAGACACAGCATATGACCGGATTTGGCTCCAGGCCGCCGCTGCAGCGCTTTTGACGTTTTCCGACCCGATTGCGATAATGTTGTTCATCGTCATCCTTACGCACTAGTTATGTCAAAGTTAGCGCTGAATAAATGATATGCCTTGGGATTTGTCTTACACTATATCCTTAGATCTACAGAATATAGCTGCCGAACAGACAAGAAGGTTGGCCCAACATAGTGGGGTGCGCGGGGTTGAGTTTTTGAGCAGCCCAATTTCGACCATGACATCTTAAGAGCCATGAGCACGTGAGAATTCGCCCGTGGCCCGGGCAATGACTAATCCACCTTGGAACTCCGCCTCCTTGGGTAGCCTTGCTAAGATATGGAAAGTATTAGTCATGTGACCGCCTAGCCTTAATGGAAGGCACGCTGTCTCCTGTGTGGCTTGAGCCAGTCAGTAGTTAACTCATTTAGCTAACTAGTTAGTTAACCTAGTTAGCTAACGTAACCGGTAAGCGAGTCGGCCACCTCTCCAATTCCCGAACGCGTCAGGAGACTGTAGCAATTCAAACCACCACCATGCCACTAAAAGCGCGTATAAATTCAAGAGATATAATTAAAAAGGAAGGACGGATCCTACTTGCAATTTCTGCTCTTAAGAGAAATAAGAAATTAGCAATATTCGTGAGGCTGTGTGTGTATATAATATACCCCGCTCAACACTTTAAGACCGGCTACGTGGGAAGACCTTTCACAATGAAGCACGCGCCAACTCTCATAAGCTGACTTAAAGTGAAGAGGAGTCGCTTATATAATGGATTCTCTCTATAGATTAGCGTGGTGCAGCTCCCCGGCCATCTTATGTACAAGAAATAGCTAATATCTTGCTTGCAAAGCGTGGCACAACTCCTATTCAAGCTATTAGAGAGAAATGGGTGTATAACTTCATTAAACACTGGGATGAACTTAAAACTCAATTCTCTCGCCGGTATAATCATCAGCGCGCAAAGTGTGAGGATCCTAAGGTAATTACTGAGTGGTTTAACCGTGTATAGGTTACCAGGATGCAGTATGGGATTGCTGATGAGGATATCTATAACTTTGATAAGACCGGCTTTGCTATGGGCCTTATAGCTACTGCAAAAGTAGTAATAAGAGCAGAGATGGTTAGCTAGCTATTTCTTATACAGCCAGGCAATCGTGAATGGGTTATATCTATTAAATGTGTTAACTGTACAGGCTGGGCACTTCTACTATGTATTATCTTTAAATGGTGAAATGGATAATACTGTATTGCTTTACGAGTCACTAATAATTTATATGGCCAATAGAAAATTAATGAAGGTCTGATTCTTCTAAACGAATGACTATCTAGCTCCTATTTATGCCTTCGATTTGAAGCCGTAATTAGAACGAATATTTGCCGAATATTGAGCGAAGAAACGGCTCGGGGAAATCACGTTACTTCCAAATCAGGCAAGTGGTCATATAATTCAATATTAAAGGAAAGGTCCATATTGAGGGATGGTATGAAGATAATGCCTTACTATATAACTAGAGGATCGAAGTCAGTGTAAATGGCTGGACAACTAATGAAATTAGACTGTGTTGGCTTCAAAAGCTCTTTATTCCAGTAACTAATAGCCATATAACTAGCAAATATTGGCTATTGGTTCTTGATGGCTATAGAAGCCATCTAACCCCACAATTTAACTAGATATGCATGGAGTATGATATTATACCAATCTGTATGCCAGCGTACTTATTACATCTCTTACAGCCTCTTAATGTTGGGTGTTTTACACCCTTAAAGCGTGCGTATAGCCGCCTGGTTGAAAACAAGATGTGGCTTGGTTTTAATCATATTAATAAATTTGACTTTCTTAAGGCCTATCCCAACGCGCGTATAGAAGTCTTTAGGCTAGAGAATATTCAAAATGGCTTTGCAGCAGCTGGATTAGTCCCTTTATACCTAGAACATATGCTATCACAGCTGAATATACAGCTAAAGACCCCTACACTACCCCCAAGTTAATCAACAACTTCCATACCAAAAACACTATATAATCTTAAGCAGTTGAATAAGCAGGCATCTATAATAAAGAAGCTATTGTAATATTATACACAGAGTCCTCCCAGTCCAATAACAGGGCATTAAATCAGCTTGTAAAAGGGTTTAAAATAGCCCTTAATAGGGCTGCTATTCTTGTAAAGGAAAACCAGGATCTACAGGCTGCACGTGAGAAAGAGCTTCAAAAGAGAAAACAGTCCAAAGCGCAGATTGCTTCTGCAGAGGGCCTTTTAATTAAAGAAGGCCATATGCTTATACAGAGCAGGAATCAGGTTAAAGAGGCTATACAGACTGGACCTACACTACAGGAACTAAATGCACTAGATACATTGCAGCACCGTGTACAGGCGCCCCCACACTGCAGTGACTGTTATATTATTAGGCTTAAAAGATTGCAGTGTCCTAATCGTGGTCACAATTAGTTTTTATATAGAAATGCATGTTTCGTTGTATTAAAATGCCTTTTCTTTAAGAAGATGGTCTGAATCGGTTGGGAGGTGGCCGACTCGCTTACGTGGCCGACTCGCTTACCGGTTACATTACAGTAGGTGATCACCTGACGCCCGGTCCCACCTGCCGCCCGATTCGCCTCACCGACTTCCAAAATGACCAAACTTCAACTGCTCATAACTCCACCAATATGACTCCAATTGAAGCGGCTTTAGAAGCAATTGAATTGTTGGAACCAGGCGAATCGATTAATTATACTTTCTTTGCAAACAAGTATGGCGTTAGCCGGTCAACGCTCTCGAGGCGCCACCGCGGGGTTCAACGCTCGAGGGACCATCAGTATGAGGAGCAGCGAATTCTCACCAACCAACAAGATAAGGAACTCATAAAGTACATCAACAAGCTCACTGAGAGAGGCCTCTTTGCCTCGCATGAAATGCTGCGGAATTTTGCTAAAGAGCTTACTGGAAAGAAGCCGGGAAAGCACTGGCCCGGGCGCTTTTTAAAGCGCCACCAAGATGACCTTATTTCAACTTATACAACTGGTATTGATGCCGCAAGAAAACGAGCCGATTCAGCGTACAAATACACTTTATATTTTGAGTTGTTGAGCCGGAAACTGCAGGAATATGAGCTACGGCCAGAGGATATCTACAATATGGATGAGAAAGGCTTTATGATTGGAATGCTGGTCAAAGGCCTCAGGATCTTTTCCAAGTCGAAATATTAGAATAGTGGCCTTAAGCAGCGCCTGCAGGACGGGAATCGCGAGTGGATAACCTCAATTGCTTGTATTTGCGCTGACGGGACCTCTCTTCCTCCTGGTCTTATTTACCAGGCCATCAGCGGTGACATACAGGATTCCTGGCTTCAAGATTTCGATCCTGAGCAACACGGTTGCTTCTTTGCCTCCTCACCAAGCGGTTGGACCAATGATAAGCTAGGATTGGCCTGGTTGAAGGACATTTTTGACCGGTATACTAAGGAGAAAGCGCAGAGGCGCTGGAGGCTTTTGATCCTTGATGGCCACGGATCTCACCTTACTATGGAGTTCATCAATTACTGTGACGATAATAAGATCCTCTTAATGACATATCCGCCTCATTCAACTCATTCGCTGCAGCCGCTTGATGTTGGGATCTTTAGTCCTCTTGCCACCGCTTATAGCAAGCAACTGGAGGAGTTTTTGCACAAATCGATGGGCCTAAGCCATATTACTAAACAAGACTTTTTCCGCCTCTTTTGGCCAGCCTGGGAGCAAGCCTTGTCATCAAGAAATATCCTTTCTTCATGGAAAACTGTCGGTATATCGCCTCTGGATCCCGAGATTATTCTGCAGCGATTCACCAAGAAGAAGGACTCAAGGCCCTCTACCAGTGAGTCTTCTCGCTCGATACTACAAGCGGAAGATTGGAGGAAGATTGAAAGGCTTCTAAACCGCGTGGTGGCTAATATATATGACAAAAACACCAAGAAGTTGAGTTCAACGATGCACCACCTCTCTACGGAGAATATTCTTCTAAAACTACGTTGCCAAGGCCTCGAATCAGCCCTCCAGAATGAGAAGAAGAAGCGCCAGCGAGGTAAAGCCTTGCAGTTTGATATTCCACCTCCTGAGAATGGTGGTGCAGTATTTTATTCTCCGCGGAAGGTCCAACAAGCTCGTGATCTTCAAAAGCAGAAGGATGAGGCTATACAGCTCGCTAAAGCTTCAAAAGAGGAAGAAAAGGTCCGCAGGCAGCAAGCGAAGGAAGAGAAACAACGCTTGCTTGAAGAGCGCAAGAGAATTCGAGCATCTCAACAAGAATTGCGCCGCTTGGAGGCAGAGCAGAAGAAACAACAAAAGGAGGAGGAGCGTCTGGCAAAGGAGGCTGATCAACAGCTTCAAGATGACTTCCAGCAGGCCAAGAAGATTCCAAAAAAGTCGTCTAAAGCTTCACGCCAGCAAAATCTCCATACAAATAAGCCAATAAGTGCTGAAGTTGTTGCAGAGGCCCCTCCAACCGTAAATCGTCGAGGCCGGCAGATACGGCTACCCCACCGCTTCCGGAGCGATTAAAAATCATGTATAGACTGTATCTAATGACTACTTTAAGCCACCCAGAAATCGAGAGATAATATCAATTGGATGTGGTTGAATTGCTTCATGTTTGATATCGTACTTGGTGGTGATTTCGGGCGTCAGGTGGGACCGGGCGTCAGGTGATCACCCACTGTACTTGGCTCCTTCGCTTAGTCACCCGTGGATGATTTCTGTGTCCCCTGAGCTGCATTTTCAAGGTCAATGGTGCATATAAGCCACGTCACTGATTGATATTGATTTATCCTAGCAGACTGGAATTAACTCATACTAAATAAACATTTTTGAGTACATATATCATTTCTCCCATTTTCCTGGGGTGGTATGGTTTCCCAATCTATCGATCCGCTAATAATAGCGTAGTTTTAGCTATGCTACGGACATAAGGTTTTAATACCCTCTGATCTTCAGCTCCCCAAGGATCTCTTTTATCTGAAAGTGAGGAGATAAGACGTCTCCATCCCTCCGCTGCATTTCACCAAGAAACACAGCCCTGCGCACCGTGCTGACACAATGAACTGATGATTGGTGGTGTGACGTAAAACTTTCCCCTACACTATCTTGAGAAAGGCCCTAGATCAGCGACAGCTATTTTCTTTTTGGATGAGCCTGCTTCCCATCGCACCAGAACCTGTTTGAAGCTTGTGAACATGCATGCTGTATGGAAATCGGGACTAGTTGGACTCATATGCCCATTATTCACGCTCGCCGGTCCGAACTGGGCATTGGATGGCATCGTCACTATGTGGAGCACATTCATAAGCCATGACTGTTCGGTTCGACACTGCGGCGAACATTTAGAACCATCTTTTTGCAGGATAGAACGACCAGTGAGCAGCAGTGGACAGCGTCACGCTACATAAAAGTTGTCGATCCTGTGTCTGCTGATATAAGCCGTTACGTGATGGAAGATATACAAAAGTGGACAAGCCACCATAAGATTGTGAAGGGAGGTTCGGTTTTCGTTGGAACACTATTGATACAGCATTCGAGATCAAGTGGATAGCAATGGATAAGAAGACATTACTCATAAGCCTTGAAGGGCGCTGATAATGTTGTCTTTCAATATACTATTACCCCATCTCAATACTGCCGAGAGATGGCGCAAAAAATCCAGAGAGCTTTCTTTCAGGGTTGTTCTCCAGGTCCCTCTGCACCCCATATAGAAGTCTTCTTCACCGGGTCTCCGAAAATGCAGCCACAGTTCGTGGATTGGCCCCTCAGTGGTGATAGAAAAGGCCAGGTGTAACATGACACCGGTGGGATGTTGGACCGATATGTTACTGCCCCCGATGTTTCCCGCATATTCCTGGTCCAGAGTCTGAGCACAGTGGAGGTCCGAAAGAGTCTCAAATATCTGAACTGCCGTTGAGCCAGCCACTGCAGCTTGATTTTGCGCTTGGTAGAGGTTTCCTCCAGTGGCCCCGGCTTTTGCCTCGACTATCAAGAAGGGAAAGCGGAGACCCAAGGGAGTGATGTGGGGATCACTGATAAGAGTGGACGTATCTTGCAAATCATAGAGAAAGCTCCGCGCGGTGCTGCGCCCCTTGCTGGGCTCAAGGGCCTTTGCTAAATAATCGTCCGACAAACCGACACAAATATCAGGCCGGGGATCTTTCAGTTTAAATATAGGAATGGGTTGTTGCTCCATGGCACGTAAGGAGTGAGAAGACGGATAGACTGTGCCATCGGCCGTGGTTTCATGTAAGGTTTGATGTGACTGGTTTCGTTTGCGAGGAATCGTTGATCGCGGATTGTGAACTGGAGGCTTTAGATCCTCACGCCAGTCTTACTAACGGTCAGGGCCGCTAAGATCAGACGGTACCAGGAAAAGCTAACTTGCCTCGATTACGGACAACCTCGATCCCCTCTATCCTCATCTCGTCAATTGCTGCATGTAGAGCTTCCGTCCATTCGGCCTCCCCAGATGGTTTCTTAACAAGCTCCGTCGATTTTTTCCAAAGCTTTTCAGAGATTGGATGTAGCTTATCATTATCGTCGCTTAGTATATCATGGAAGACATTAGTATCAGCATACTGGCTGACATCAAAGGGAATTTCGTCATCCACGAAGATATTGGCGCGTCGAAGATGGCCGCCGCGATATTGTGCATCACTTGGCTTTGACGGACTGCTGGACCGCGACCGCTGCGAGGAGCGACTAGAGGGAGGCGGAATTATAGGGACATCCGATAAGCGATTGTTGAGACTCTCCATATCGAATAGCGCGATAGGAGAGAAAGGCCGGGTGCGTTGATTGTGCTCCGTGAGAGCATCATATGTAAGACAGGCAGCCTTAGGCCGCTTTGAGGGTAATAATCCAGGGGAGAGTGAGCGTGCGCGCTTCATTCGTGTCAATGTGATGTTCTTCTGGACTTGAAAGGAGAGTCAAGCTTGTTTTGGGGGAAACGTGACGTGTCAGGCGAGGCAGCCAAAGACAAAACCGCCAAGACAAACAATGCCAACGTGACTCGGAAAGCAGCCTAAAAATGTTTGAATTTGATGCAAACTAGGAAATCTCTATCGGTTATACTTGAATATGAGCCAGTGGCCTGACATCGTAGTAGTAATTCAGATGGGGTTCCTTGGCCGCAATTAATGTCACTTTAGACGCGCTGTACGTGTCTCTCAACTAATAGCCAAGTTGTCGCCTCATATTCTTTTTGTTCTGCTCAGCAAAGCATCTAATAAATCGTTGGCTCGCTGCTTTGTGTCAATTGTCGACCTTCAAACTTGGGAAGAAAGCGACGGCAACAGAAGGCAACGGAAGATCATCGGTCCGATTTTGATAGGACAGAGATACTGATCCGTACATATGGGAGAGGTGCCCATTGTTTGATATGTGTAGCTTTAGCTAGAAAAGTCGATCTAAAACACCGTTCAAGCTGTGCCAAATATGTTGTACTCGTGGCACGTTCTGGAACATACTTCACAAATAGGAGCCCTCTCAATTCTTGAACTGACCAGAGCGAAGCACTCATTTGTCAGCTGCGACGCGACAGAAAATGGTCACCATGGTTTGTTCTTCCCTTGATGAATTGAAACAAATGATAGTGATTGAATAATGCGTGAGAGAGAATCTGAATTCTGACTATCTTGCTAGCTAAGAGAGAGAAAGATGAAGATATTTTACATGAGCCATCGAGGCGAGATGTCTAGGCACTAAGCCTGTTTCGGAGACGTAGGCGAGAGAGTGATATTCACAAATAAGGAAACTGTTGAAGCAAATTAGAATACATAACCAGTTCTTAAGTGCACCCAAAGAGTTTAGCAACGTCTAAGGATAGGGTCACAACTAGGTGTAGCTGCTCAAAAGCAGGCCCCATTACAAATGTGACAGTCCAGTCCAGCCCTTGATCCTGATCTCGACGCGGCACGTGATCTGTCACCTGACGCCATGTGACCCTTAGCGAACCCATCTCCCACAATGTCTCGCACCGTCCCTACTTCTCTTTTCCTCCCTTCTCCATGCTAGAATTCTTGTATCTTAGCTGCCAGATAACTAAATCCAAGATTTCTGTATGCGCTTATCACAACAAAAGCGCATTCTGTTAACTTATATTCGACAGAACTCAATCTGCTCATAGTAATCAGCAGATATATGTAATACAAGGGGCTAGAATTTCTTTTATCCAGCCAATACCTAGCCCAGAAAGTGTCTCAATCAAAGAGAGGTTGATCGCTTTGTTCATCATTTTGGATGGGGTTACATTGTTAAACCTTGGTTGACCAAGTCTTGCTTGGACTATTCTAATCACAGGTAGTGGGGAGTGTTCCCACTCTTAATGACTAGCGCCTATCGAGGTCAGCGGTCGGGGACGGCAGATCAGATTCGGAATGGGCTAGCCACCGAACCAGGTCTGGAATTGCTAAACCAGAAGGGAGCAGTTCTGGGAGTAGCTAAACCCAAACAGGCAGTGGCTGAAAGCGGCAAGTTGAACTTCGTTGATCAGCTCAGGTTAATAATGAGAGGGCAGTGTGTCTAAACACAGCCCAGTCTCCACACAAACATGTTAATTAGTCTCAGGTTACAAACTATTCCGAATTTGTACTGCCAGTGAAAAGATACCTGTGTGACATGCCACATGGAAAACCTGCCTGGGCGTAAAGATTTTGAGTGAGTCTTAGTTCACCACTTCCATCACGAAAATGGTGTCAAAGAAGACGCCGCAACACTACCCCTAACAAGAATGAAATAAGAAATATGTAACATAATGTAAGTGGCTAGAGGCTCATCTGTAGAGTAGACTAAGAGCAGGATAGCATTTGGAATGGAATTGTAGGCCTTCTGTAGTTACAATCGCCAGATGATTACCTAAAACATGGCCTTGTGCAGAGACACTATGGATCTTCATGAGTTGCTCATAGACTGCTCATGGACTGCTCATAGACTGCTCATAAACTGCTTATGGACTGCTTATAGACTGCTCATGGACTGCTCATAAACTCACATGGTTCAGTATCTCCTGGAGCATCCTATGCACTCCATCATCACGAAGGAAATAGCGTGACATATTGTGCTTTTGTCTGAAGTGGATTAAGTACCGGCCAGAAGACTTAACTAAGTGTCTACTAGCCTAGTTGAATCAGGTCATATTATTTGAGGGGTTATCTTACGTACTTAGTATGACAACTCCGGGCAAAACATTAGCTTGGACATAACAATTTACGATGCAAGTCAGTGACTGACATAGGAAAAAAGTATTAATTAACTTAATGGTACTACGGCTGTTATTGTTGATGGTAAAGTATACTACTCTAAGGCCAAGCGGTACATAAAAGTTCAAGCTAGACTGCAACGATGATAGCCGACCTAAGCCCTGGACTAGCATAACGAGGCAATGGCTCCGTTCTTTATGATGTTGAACGGGAAGAGTAATGCTTCACCGGGTAAGCCCATTCTCGACTTAGTTCTGTTGGGCTATTAGGAGGTGAGGGAGGCCGATCTGCTAAAGCATGCTAGACACTGTATACTGGTCCTATAATCCTTTTGAGCGGAAGAAAAATTTCCTACGGCTGGGCAAGATAATGGCTATTAAGCCTGGCTGAAGGGCGGGTTGGTTGATGGGTGGTTGGCACCTTATCACTGGAAAATATTGCTAGGGAGATGAAATATATTGATAGACAGCAAATTGCTTGTTGCAGGAGGCAATCAGTGGATGAATGGGTGCAGTAGTTAGGCTTTGAATCGGCCGCTTTTTGCTACACTGTTATGGACAGTTTGTTAAGGCACCTGGGAACACCGATACTGTAAGTCTCAAAAATTCACTGCGATGGACCAAAATATTCTATACTATCGAGGACAGAGCTTGGATGGACTTATCGACTCCTGGCAGCAGCATTCGGATGGAGGTTAACGAATATGATCAAGCTCAGAGCGAGGAAATATCGTGGGATCTGCGCTTATTTATGATCGTAATGGGATCTGTGATGGCTTGGGCGATGACGTTGTCCCTGTGGTCCTTGACCGTGAAGATCACTCCGAAACCCTTCTTCTCATCGTGGTGGTGGCAACAGCATGTGATGCGCATAGAGAAGTCCACGTGCACCGACGACACTGGGCTGTCAACATAAGCTGTGGAAACGTCCTTATGGAATTCCGACCATGACTTTGTCTTCCATGTACTAAGCAGAACCAATCGTTTACCCTTGTTCGCTTGGAAGTAACGGTTCCCAAATTCCGTCAGGCTTTTTCGCTTATAGCGCTTCTCTTCTCGACGTAGGCATCTTGGGCAAATTTTTACTTTTCCCCCGTCTAAAGCCTCGGCCTCTTGCAAGCGCTGTGCCCTTACAAAGGCCTTCATCAATTGCTCTTTGTCCTGAATTTTGCTCCAGCACACAACAGAGACATATAGCTGCAGTGTATGGGCCGAAGGTGTGGAAGGTGGCGGAGGTTTTACTGGTAGCTTTGCCATACAGAGGCTCGGTAATCGTATTGTCGAGCCACCCTGCGGCATCGGAAATAAGACCAGCCTGGTAGGTATTCCGGAATCCACGCGGGATTTCTTTTTCGCCATAACGATCCTAAGCGTGTACTGCTGCACCGTTTGAGTCGCCATACTGCTTCTGGGGAAGGCCAAATTGAGACCGGAAGGAGAGGCGAGGCTCTCATTAGTAGTGGAGGCGCCGTTCATGGAATGCTCTCCTTGTCCTTCGCTAGACAACGGCCGGCATAGACTGGATGTTCTTCCAAAAGATGATAGGGACTGGTCGAACAGAAAATGTTAACAAAAGCTTCACAAGCATGTGAGCGCCGAAACACCTACTGGTAAATTACAATGCTGTCTCTGTCTCAATAATGAGCTGTGCCGGTTCGATCGTATACATTCGTCAACAGGGTGCGCTTGCTGAGGATTACCCTGGTGAAGCCTTGAGTAACTGTGAGCTCAACTCCTTAGGTCCAGTATCTTGTTGTTTTGACCTACTTGGACATCGACTGAAGCGGTCCATGACGCGCAGTAGAGCACGCTAGAATGCCGCAGTGGAACGTTCTTTCGCAAGCCGCAGGGTTTTGGAGAGTCTCCTCTGGTGGCTGCCAACCTCCGTCATGAGCGTAGTCATGTTTGCTTATTGTTGATATCTGGGCTGTGTATTCCGAGCTCTTTTGACTGGGCGCAATACTGAGCTCAGCTAATGTGGCACGGTGCCAACCGCTTTGCTTCGTGGTTACGGAGTCCGCTGGGTGGTCTCCTAACATCAGGGCACATCAGCTAAGATGATTGGTTTCAAGGAAGCAAGTTAACATAATCCCGATTTCCCTTACTTCCATGCAAGAGAGTCCCTAATGATGGTAAGCTCTGTCGCGAGTGAGTTGGAAATTCCAGAGGTGGAAGCCGAATGAGGCTGCGTTCTGTGTTGTCATTAGGGGGGGCTGGTTGATGTGCAGATATTCGTCCACTCTGGGGTAATGGCAAACTTGCACGAGGACACGCACGGTTGACTCCTGGATGAATCGAAGTGGTGACTGTGTTTTGACTTGGAATGAACGGTACGGATGTAAGAGCCTCACAAACTCGCTGTACGCTCCCTTCTCGCATGTATTTATGTTCCCTGCTTGAATTGTGCGACTGGGCCTGGTCTCTTGTTTTGTAAATGACTGGTTTTTCTCCAAATAATTCGGAAGCCGCAACCACCGAAGTTTGAATGGTGATGTCTGCTTTTACTCATTTCGAGTGTCAGTAGCACCTTTAAAGTTCTGGGGAAGGAATAGCTACTTACCAGGTCCATAATTGGTATTCCTGGGATGATGGACAAGCCGTTGTCGTGAAAATGCTGGCTTAGCGAGTAGATGTTCAAGTACGGTGGCTGGGAATAACTTAACAGAAGACGTATATATATTGTCATGCGTGTTGCAAGATTTAATATTTCCCTGGTGCCATTGAGGAGGCTCCTCGTCAGGAGATTGCTGACAGTTTGGCATCCTTAGCTGAGTCGCCACTGGATTGTAAGGTCAACTAGCACAGAAGGATAAATGCAGGGAACGAAAACAGACATAACGAAGTTTACTGGGGTATGGACGCTTTTAAATTTTGGATAAGGGCGCATTGGCACTGATTCAGTACCTATAAGCCAGCTTCAGGATATCGGCGTATGCCTGGCGCTGTTTGGTGATGGCTCCGCCACTCAAACCGGGGTCATGCTGGTGCCGTCCAGGAGACTCAGCTCTGCAAACTTTGCGTACCGCCCACGGACCAGTAAGATTTACTTCCAGCTTGCATGGTAAGAATTCTTGCCCGAGGGAAAATAGTCTGTAGGCAATGGATTTCCATGCTGGACGTCGCGTTTAAAAGCGATTTGATTCAGTATATAGTGCATTAGTAACGAAAGTTGTATAGGAAGCCTTCTCTGCGGCTTCGATGCTATTTTTCACAACCAGTCCTCAGAGTCCTAGAATCTAGGATATGGGCGCCAAATTCCTTGCCCCATGAGCAATCAGTGGAAAGACAAGCCGGTAAGATCTTGGGGGCAACCAGAGTTGCCTACTAGTGTCCGTTATTTCCAAGGGAGAGAAAGGTCTTCTCAGATTCTTTTTTCATGATGTAATAAAATATGCTGGATCAACTTCCATAAATAGTACCATGGTTCCAGATTGAGCGGCCACATATTGTACTTTCAAATGCTGATACTGTACATCTCTCCTAACATGTAGCACACAGAACGTTTCAAGGCTCGACGACCATGGTCAAGCTAGGGGGGAGGAGTAGGGGAACAAGCATGCTGTTTTGTCATGCAGCTAAGGCTTGCGTCCGCACACAACGTGACTGGAGTATTCTTGTCAGTCTGTAAGTTTCTAATGGAGTAGTAAACTTAACTTACATTAGCAAATGGCCATTGACTCCCCCCAATAGACTCTTCCGAGCGGCGGCACATTCCTGTGAGATCTCATTTTTATCCATTCCGAGGTGTCTGTGCATCAACTCTAGAGCAGACGCCTCAAGTCCAGCGCTCCAATTTTCAATAATATCTTCTTGTATAGTGTCAGGGTGTGCTCGGTGGAGTGAAATAGAGTAGACATGGTGGTTGACATGGACAAAACCACGCCTTTTAAGCACATTCCGGTATGTATACACAAGGTCAAGGTCACGGCCGTCGCGTCGGTAAGATTCCCTCAGCTTGTTGACATATCTGTGGAGTCCACTAATTCCCTGAGAATCCTGGAGGTGCGGAGTGCAGTCCCAGAGTTCGATGACTCCGCCTGGTGCACAACAGCTGCCAAATGTAAGTCGGCCGCTTCCTTAATGCTTGCGGCGGTACGTACGCGAATGCTCCATCTAGAACAGCTTGCAATAATTTCGGATCACCGCCTATTTCTCCCACGTGTATAAGGTCTTGGTTTGGGTAGTCGTTCTTCCAGGCGAGTTCTATGATATTTTCGAAGAAAAATTGGCAGTTAGGCGGCACCCTGCTCGCAACGTAAGCTTCTGAAGCATTAGGCAAATGCTTGTCATACCAGTGCGGTTGCATGAGGATCATATCAATTCCGTAAACCTAAGAAGTCAGGGATCTTGTGGAAGAATACAACCAGAATTAGGTACCTTCGCCGAAGGGTATGCATCAGCTAGAAACTATATCGTCAGAGGCAATATCTTAAAGGTGACCCAAGATGATTCAGCTGCTCTCACCACATGCAATTGCCCAACTGCCGGTGCCAGTTCGGATGTCAAGCACATACTGTGGTGAACGGACTGGGACATGGAACAGCCTGTCATTGAAAAGCATCTTGTATAATTCAAAACGAGCCACTGTAACGGTAGTCAGGTATTGGAAAGCACAGATTCCGGTGTATGGAAGGTACCTTGTCTGTTTTGCTCATCCTATACAGTTTCAGCAAAGTTCATCAGGGGAGGAAATATGCATACCTTATCAATAGGCCAGGGGTGTAGCCTCTGATACATCGCGGAATAGACCCTCCCGTATCTGTCCTCTGTTTCGCGGGATGCATCATCAAGGGAAGCAGTGGACCTGCGCCATCAATAAGCTGCATACAGCAGATAACCGCCAAGCATCACGTACTCATCATCATCATCATCATCATCATCACCACCACCACCACCATTATGAGAGTCAACCTCGATAGCAGAATCATACCACTCAGGATCTTGCTCCATTGTCTGTCTAGAAATCAAGAGTGGAAACAAAGCTTCGGGGACAAAGTCGTTCAAGGCGACTGGGTGCCATTGGCTGTTGGGGAAGCCAACCATGGGAGTCGTTAAAGTAATATGTTCTGGCAGGAACCATCTAGGGATCAAAAGAACAAAAGTACTGGACCGCATTTCGTAGAATCCAAATAAGCGCACTAAAGGCTTGGCGGTTATTTGGGTATTACCCAAATATATTCGCCCGCCAATGAGGAGATGCAGAAAGACCCATAAAAAACTTGGGCCTCTGTGTTCCCGTCTCATCCAGTTTCTCACAAAAGTTCAATTTCTCCTGAAGCATAATATCGCACCGGTGCCAGAATGGCTCACTGCACAATTCCACATGATTTTATCTCCTGGGCTACGGCTACTTTGATCCACCTGACGGATGACGACATACTACGCCATGAAGAGGAGTTCCAGCGACTAGTTACGAGGATCACTCGAGTCATCGCATGTCCGTCTGGAAGTGCTGAGACTATTCTTGAAATTGCAAGAGCAAACATCGGAGCCTTCATAGAATTTTATCGCGAAGACCATACCAAGACAATACTTGAGTTCCGCTACACTGCCGGTAGTGATCCTCGGACAGCTGTCCTTTCAGGATGGGACCCCAATAAGAATCGCTTATGCAACTTGCTTCTACGCTTACTTGCCTATCGGTATCTTGCGCTCGGTCACAGACAACTAGAATCGGGGGAAGAAAGTGATGGGCCTAGTCGAAAACGCTCCAGGCCTAAACGGCATGGAAAGGGTCGATTAATGCTAAGAAGCAAAGGCATAACTACGAATCACCAGACAGTAGATGCGCTCAAGCGCGGTAAAAAGGCGCTGGCTATTGAAGATAGTCTGGGTGTGCCTGAAGTTTCGCTGCTGCTTCTCCACTCGCTGTCAAGGCTTCACCACTTGCATTCGAGAGAAGTAACAAGGGTGGGCGAGATTTTCTCCAATGGTCAATATCAAGAACTTGGAAATGCATGTCGCAGCCTCAACGGCAGCAGGCTTCTAAGCGAATACCAATCTCTTTACAATCATCATGTTGGTAAGTGCACGGAGAGACAGGAGTGTTCTTGACAGGCAAAGGCTGACGGTGACCCTAGATACATTATTCCTGGCTAGCCAGAAGGGCTCTGCTGTGGTAACCGAAAACGCCAGCGAGCCATCACACTAGTACACCTGATTCGCCTTTCACATCCTCGTCATCTGCGTCCCCTACATGGATTTTCAAGAAGGGTAGAAATAGCTCGCTGAAATTGTGTAACCCAACAATCCCAGTCGAACAACCCTTCCACATAACCAAACCCCCGCCATTCGTTGACAACTCCACCCAAAGCGAACCAAATACAATAAGGACCTGGTCTGCTGCAAGACGAACTTCTGTCGGACGGCAAGTGTCCAAGACTTCTTCTTTTGTCTGTAACGGATGGGAGCATGGATATATCCGGAACATTCCATTCTCGTAGCCCACATCGCCTCCGAAGGCCCTGAAAATAGACACGGAATTTGGATGGGGGTGGGCTTTCTTTGGGCCTAGATTCGCGCTGTTTCGTAGGAAACGGACAAGGCGCAGTGGCTGGTGGAGCACCTCGTCCTCGCCTTTCCGCAGGCAGCTCCGGAGGATACCCTCCATCTGTGCCACTCGTTAGCTTACTTCAAGAATGGGGACTTTTGCCACCCACGTTAAGCCCTTCCTCCATGAAGTTTTTGAAAATACGTTGATGATCATCTCCTCCCTCCCAGTAAATAGCGGATCTTGTGCTGGACTCTCCGATTGGTCTATAGAGCTTGTCCCGCCCGATTGCCTTCTCGATAACTTCAGTAGGACTAACTTCAAGGGGATTCCGATCAGGTGTTGGCAGAATTGACTGGATAGAGTATCCCATTATCTCCATGTTGTCGTCCGTCCAGAGAAGTTGTTGGAAAGCTTCTTCTTCCATGATGGAGTGTGGCGGGGTACCCGTCAGGTGACTAGGGGAATAGACCTGCAATTGATTGAGCAGGCAAGGACAGCAACCTCCATTTCAATCGTATCCAATATGCTATATATCCTTAGAAGACGGACGGATTTTCAGAAATATATGTAATGTAGGTTACGTTAGAGTACAATTGGTTCGAATTTTACGCATCTTCTAAAGAGCTTGTCCTGGCCTTCATCCATGAACAGATGGGGCGCTGAAGCAGCAGCTTCGTCGGTCCTGGGGTGCCATTAGCTTCCTCTTCCCGGACAGAAAAATGACGAGCCAGAAAGCTGGTGCGCATACAGGCATCGACCAATAAATTACGTACGACAAGGGAATGTCAATGTACTATCAAATTAGTGGCTACGTAAGTGGTTCTTTAGGGACTTCTCACCGCTTCAGGAAGAGCCGTACCCAACGTAGTAGTCTGTAGCCTAGCCAGCTTCGTAGAATTGTAGACCGGAATAGCCTTGCGCCGTGCTTGTTCATTGTCGACGCACATGACATTATGGCTCTTGGCCCCTCTACAAACGTCGTTAATCAGTCAAGTTGCCAACAAGATTTCACCTGGAAAGTAGGATACGTGTCTAATTGTTGGGTCGTCTAGCACTGACGGAGAGAATTAAGATGCAACGCGGATGTGTTTGACCGTACATGTGAATATGCTGTCCAGCAGCTCTTAGATTCGTAAACATGCAGGCTACTTTGTCCCCGACCTTCGGGGTGACTCCCTCGCCTTCATGGAGGACAATTCTCTTAAGAGAAGCCATCTGGAACAGAGTTGAACTATCAGTTACAAAGAACAATTTTACAGGGAAGTGTCTGAGTGTCAGAAGGGGAGAACCACCACGGAGAAGACAACTCCATTTACGCTCTCCAGTCATCTGACTATTTGCGGCTGCGCGTAGGGCCGGTCATTCTTCGATATCTTCCTCGATAGTGACGTGAACTTTTCTTTTCTCCCAGTCTTCCAAATCTCGTTTCGAGATCATGTATTTCTCAAATTCCATACAGGTCACTTTGCCTCCATTCTCCTCCTTCTTGTATGTCACAGGCCTGGAAAGAATCACATTATGCCCTTCTGATTCCAATACGCAAACTTCGTTCTGCCGCGTGTCAATACATGAAGGACCGTTCAAGGTTTGGTTACTCACATGCATAGTTTCGTATTCTTCGATCGATATTGCTCGAGGCTGCGAATGATTGCGTGAGCCTGATCTGCAAGGCGCCGAAGATTCTTTTGCTTCGGGGCCCTGGATGAGGCAGCATAAGAAATTTGAAGCCAGTGACATGGCACTCTTTAGAAAGTTAACCATGTCCGTTATATTTCAGTTATATCAAGAAGACGGTAGTTAAGAGTAGAAATGGCTATTCTTGACTGGTCTGTGGCAATATACAGCGAGCAGCCTGGCCTTTTTATACGGCGAACATGCCAGGAATTGTCACTTATGCTCTGCCTTTTTCGCCGGCGTCAGCTCCTACCGTGTGAGACAAAAGCATGGAAGAAATCTTGCTTAATTTTGACATAATTGTCTCGAAGCATGAAAGTAGGTGATACTAGTGTTCTTTTTTTTTTAAGATTCTTGAGACCATGTATCACATTCTCTCAGGACTTTTCATTTGGAACTTTCTCCGCTCTGATATTTAGCCCATAAGCTGCAACTGCGGCTTATCGGCTAGTACTCTTCTGGGACTAAGTGTGACTTCTGAGAGATAATGTGGTCATGGGTGAGCAGGGCCGTTCAGAGTGTTACTCATTTCAACTCAAAATTCGGTCAGCATCCACCCGTCTTACGCACCTACACTCCTCTACGCGTCGACGCATTGACTTTCCTCCTGGAGTTCTCTGAAGCTGCTCCGCATCTATAACCTACTCCAAGCATATCAGGTCACGTCGTAGTCCACCCATTGCTGTAGTTCAATGCAAAAAGTATTGGTATAGTACCATCAATATAGCACAATGCCGTATTCAGCAGTATCGGGAGCGGAAGTTACCTGCCACTACATTTGTAGAGCGCGCGCCCTTACGGCTAGCCATGGATTTCGTAATCGCACAGGCAAACAGCTTTGCTCATTCCCAAGGCAATGCTCAGGGCAGAAACGCTTCCCAATGAGACAACAGTTGAGTCGACAGTCTCCTCCATCGTACTCAAGTTACATGGAGGCAGCGTCTCCCCCTTCCCACCCCCTCAAAAGGACCGAAAGAAGAAGGCAACCCTTCGTATTCCAAAGCCTAGTATCCGTAACTTGTAATAGGGTTTATAAATTATAGCTCTAACTTCTCTACGTAGTGAGTGACTGCGCATGCGCGACAACCTGGACCAGCCATGTAATCCCACAACGCCGTGATCGTAGAGATAGAGACCGCTTAGTCGAAAATCACCTTCATACATGTATTTCGTCCTCCAGCCTAGCCCAGGCACGAGCATATGAGACACAGTCTCGGCCGCCAACAAAGTAGCGCCTCACAAAGGAAACTCACGAGGATTGTCGTGCACAATACGCGAATTGTGATTTTCTAGGAGTGGCACCGCAGCATTATAACCGTGAGCGTTGTGAAGATACGCTAATTTCTTAGCAACAGACTCATCCTCTCGTCGCCATCTCACAAAAGTCCAACCCGGCATTTTCCTTGCAGGTCGAAGAAGGTAGACTGGAAGGACTTTTGCTCTGTGCGCTGTGCCAAAGTCGTAATCATGATGATTGATGTCAACGTCGATAAAGATGCGGTCAGCCCACACTTCAATAGCGAGAAAGCGAATCCGGCAGTCGCGTTCCCAGTCAGGGAAAATCTCCTCGACTGTTTCGTACGCTAAGGCACGATAGCCTTCGGCATCCCGAATTTCTGCACTCAACACGATAACAATCCGTTTCGCCTCGTCATTTGTGAATATTTCTGCGCGGATATCGGAGAGGCTGGGCATGACCCTCGTAAAATTGAAGGATATGTAATCGGAGTTGAAGACGATACAATCTGTAAAGAGGATGACAAAGTTGGGTTGCTAAACAGAACGATTGAAAGGATTTATTGGAAGTTAGAATATGGTGGCGAACCCATCCCTTCTTATACCACGCCCTTACCTCGTCGGGCGGTTGATTGATCATGACTAAGCGACGGTAGCCAAGGTGAGTGAGAATAGTACATGCGAGCAAATTAATCAAGGGATTACGAATTTGGGACCGCCAAGACAACCGTGAATTTACTATTTTTCCATGCCCAAATAGATAACAGCTGCCACTCAAAATTTCCTTACGTGATTCAATTTGACCATGGCCATTAAGGCTTCCCAGCTAACCGCGCCGACTAAGGAAAGCTTCCTTCTGAGCTTGACGGGGTGATATATTGGTGGCGAGGGCATTTACCCGGTAGCCACACAATAGCAACCTGTTGTCGGGGATCGGTTGTGTTGATTTGACAATTGCCTCTGTCACACGGCCGAGATTTATCGCAACTGGAAGGGCAACCGCAGCCCTGGAAAAACTTGTCTTCCCAGCTACACATCTGCTGGGGGTGATTAGAATCTGTCTTAATGGCGATTTAACTCATTTACTGACCTTTGCACATTACCGGGCGCTATAGGTAGGAAGAGCGTACGTAGTAGGTAATAGATGGTGCTAATTCAACGGAGGAGCAGGAGCCCTTATACTTTGCGCGTTGAAAGAGGCAGATGGTTTGTCAGAAGAGTGAGGAAACAATCTCGGGGCCGATGAGAAGTGGAATAGAAGTGCAAGTACTCTGGGGCATGTTCTTGACCTTATATATCCTCCAGCCAGAGTGGAAGATCCCAAAAGACCAAATAAAGCTCGGATCTCTTGGACGATCGGATCATTTGCGAACAGAATGCGTAGATTTTATATACGTCTACGATTCGATGGTTGTTGCAGAACTTGTAATGTTCGCACGGCGGACCAAAGTCAGCCTGTCATGAGATTCTGTACACATCCGCCCCTTGTTCGCTTGGCGTAAAAGGCACATATGTCCTGGGACCTCGTACCGCATTACGGATTCCCTGATTGGTAAAGTACTCAGTAGAGGCGTCAATGACTGAGTCTCTCGCAAATCACACGTCATCAACGCCTCTCGTTCGGATCTGAGCGAGGAAACACATAGCCCCCACACCTGGGGAAGTTCAGCCAGAACCGTGGGCGGCTATATATTTAATCCAATTGGCCAAAGATGGGTGCACCCACTATCCCCTCTTTTCTCTCTTTTAACTATCCCACGGTTCCGAAGCAGAAACCAATCTGATTCCTCGTCGAGACATGCTGTAGTCGTAAAGCTGCAACTGCAGCTCATAAGCTATACTCTGCTCGGACTAGTAAGAATTTCGTTGGATCTCGTGATGCAAAGAGGAAGGGCTTTCTGCTCGTTGATGTTTGACCATCTTCGGTGCTTCTTTGGTAACCTCAAGCATGCCATCGTAAAACAACGCCTACCCAATGGATCCAGAAATTCTATTTCTGTGGGCTCTGAGATGGTTTACACCTGCTGATGTGCTTAAGTCTTCGGTAAGTCATCACGAGCGATAGAGGAACAGTAAGGCTAACGGAAAGCATAAGGAGCTGTTCGCCCAGTTTCAAGATTTCTTGAAAAGAGGAAGCCAGAAGGAAAATGAGCAGCTATTCACACTGAGGCCATTACATATACCGATATCCAACCAACTACCCCTGAAAAGGCGACTGCCCTCAGATGAAGATACTCCATCCAACGCGATATTACCCTCGATTTCACAAGCGCATCAGATCCACAAGATAGCCCACAGGCTTCAGCCAAGTCCCCAACTCCTTCTGTACACCCCTCCGGCTTCAAAGAAGCATTCGCCAACCCCATTGTCTGTAACGCCGGAGTCGAGTTACTCAGTTCATCGATGTGCCTTTGATTACTTCGTAAAGCTGGGAGTCAAAAATGGACAGCTGCAGCGCCTCGTCAAAGCGGCTGTTGGATTCATCGAGAAAGTCGAGTTCAATAACCGTGGCTATAACGTGTGGTCCGCAAAAGCCCCAGTTTTCGACTCAAAAGAGCAAGATACTCTCCCCAGAGTATGCCGTCTCTTCAGAGGACGACAAAAGATTTTCGAGGACCGAAAAAACCATGCTTATGCGGACAGACTGTCTCTGGTTTTTATACACCACGAGGTAAATGAGCGTGTGCGAACAGTCGACTCAGCCTCGGCGAAAAACCAGAAACGGACTACTGTAGCGTGCAAAGATATCGCCCGAGAACTTGGCAAATCTACGAAAGCTCTGAAGAGGGACCGAGACCAAGGTAGATGCTATCTGCAACTGTTACTTGAAGCTGGTCCGGGGGATTTGCTTGCTTTAGGCTCGGGGCAGTCAACTCTGTACGTCTTTGGTCGTCCTCCTGCTACTTGGCTTTTCTGTCCGAAGTTTATTCTAATTATTGGTAGCTGGGAGAGGTCGTTGCAATTAGAAGATATTTCACGCCTTATCGAGTTTCGGCGAAAGAACTATGGAGAGATAGAGAGGAAAGTTCGGGAGCTAGATCGTGACGCTTCGCTTGCAATGGCCTATGGTCTTATTGGCTACGGTTGGAAACCCAGCGAGTTGCTAAGTTGCCAAAGCTGTGTTGTACAAAAACTCAGGCAATTCGTCAATCTGCACGAACTTTCCCAACATGATTCGCAAGCTGCAGAGATTGGCAAGGGAGCTAGTTCCGATCATGCCACAGCCTCAATCTCAGAGCAAAGGGAGGGATCTTTGAAGCTTGCCTCAGTTTCGGTTGAGCCTGGTCAAAATATCGATGCAGGTTGTACGAACCACAGCGCTTCCTGCGACAGTTCCGGTGATGCTAGACAGGATAACTGGTTTGAGCGTTCCGCGGCAATCGACAATGGCATAGTGATGGAATGTGATACATTCCCGACTGAATCTCATACAGTGGATCCGGAGCCCACACCATCCTCATCTTTTGAGTGTCCCAGAGCTGGTTAGTCGTCCAAATAATGATTTATCTCTTTTCTCACACCCTGCTAGCAACTTCCGCAACCTCAGAGCAGGATTGCGTCCAACAACCTCATTCCGTCCTTCCAAATCGGGTCACAAGTGTTGCTAATGGTAATGTCATCGTTGCAAATTGAGATAACAGAGTACGGGAGCACGCTAATCAGATAGACGCAGTGAAATATCCCCCTAACACACAAGCGGCGATACCGGCACAGCAATCATGCGAAAGTCGCGAAAGTCATCGTGCGAGTCACGAGGTGCCCTTGCGATGTCAAGTACCTCCTCTATTTCCTGACTTTCCCGACCTTTTCGACACGATTAATCTATTTCCCGATCTTTAAATTTCTCCAATAAAACCAGATCAAATTTCCTCCCCCTTGTCCGCTCCAGGTTTGTTTTTGGTCACCCATGAAATGTAATGCTTCTCCCTTTCGTAGGCTGTACTCCTTCGCGTCGTGGCCAAGTGCTGGTAAACCATTCGTGTAAGACATGTCGTTAAGCGCCAGAATTGTATAAACGTAGTCCGTTCTCAGAGACTTCTGCTCATGTGGTTTCCCAAGGTTGACGCATGTGCCAGGCTCAGAACCCACGAATCTGCTGTGTACATCGTCCGCCGAAGTCTCCAGGAGATGAGCAAGCTTCTGCTTCGGTGCATCCTAAGACTGTCAGTTATTATTTGCGCAATATTCTAGAAGGCTCACCTCCAAGAATTTGTTTGAGGCCCTTCGGGTCTCTACCCCATGCTCAAAGAGGGTCAGGGGCTGGCGAAAGGGAGATTTCTGTAACTTTTTCTTCATCTGCTCCACCTCCTCGTTCGCTGCATTTGCCTGCGTTTCAGTTATGCCTTCATCCTTAGCTGCGAAATAAGCACTGGTAGTGTCCATTTCCCCTAGTTAAAACGTCATTCCAAGTTTTATACGACGCCATTCCCTGTGAAGAATGAGATGGCGGGGTGATCGAGTTAAAAACACGGTGCCCCTCAAGTCACGTGCAATATCGGATAAACAATAAGCAGTGGAGTGCTTTCCCACGATTGGGTACCCAAGCATAAAATTAACTGTATGTCCTATGTACGCCAGAACCATGCACAAATACTCCGCATGACCTGCGGAGAATGGACAAGGCCAGCTGCAGTGCTACCTTCACGCTCTACCTCACCAATTGTGTCGGCTTCAAAATTTTTGCACAGTGGTTGTGCCTTGACGCCAAATCGTAATGAGCTTTCCCTGGAACTTTACCAGAGCATCGCCCTGCTCGTGTTATAGACAGGCTCCGTATGATGCTGTACCTGGATCCCGATACAGCTCAATGCGGCCCCCTAACCGGTATCGTAGTCCATAATCTTTTCCAATTAACGAGAGGAATGGGATGATTGTCCAATCCAGGGTTGGCGCCTTTAGGCAACGACCGTCAGCACTTGGTCGTCGTCGTGAGATTCACCCGGCTGTGTCAGAAATCACGTCCTGATAGGGGACCTTCTTCCCCCCACCCACAGGCTGCAGTTTACTTGTTCCATACGGTTGGTCTCGAAGAACGACCCTTGGCCATACTTTTCTGGTAGCGGATACCCTATCATCCCGCAAGGAAATTGCTACGCTTATGCCAGCCATGACAGCGATTTGGAGATCAAAATTAAGACCCGCAACTACGGCACCTGCTGGGAACTTGGTAGGCGAGTCTCAGCTAAAATGTTGTAGGCCCCTGAACAGCTTGCCAAAAAGCAATTCAAATAACCGAAGGCCGGTGGCCGGGTCCCTGCTGTCGGTAGTATACGAGCTGTCCTTGCGCCAGACAAGATGAATTGCAAGCCCTCGAAGAACACGCGTGCCGATACAGTAATGATCTAAACTCGACCGGCATCGTGCATGGCATACCTCCTGAGGTAATTCTTGAAGCTCCCATCCTTGGATATGGCGTTTTCGCCAGTCTATCATGGTTCGTTTCTTCCCTTGATGAATTGAAATGAAGGGATAATGACTGACTAAGGAAACGTTGAGGGAATTAGTGTACGAAAGCAGTTCTTAGGAGTATCCAGAGAGTCTAGCAACATTCAGTTGAATATAGGGGCCAACTAGACGTAGCTGCTCAAAAGCCGGCGCCATTACACAAACACACTTTGTAGAACCCTGATCAACGGGACCCAGTCTGCCGATTCCAACGGGCGGATATACGTACTATGTAATACAAGGGACTAAAGTCTTTTATCTACCCAATCTCTAGTCCGAAAGGTGTCCCCACTCTAGAGGGTTGATCGCTCTATTGATCGCTCTATTGGATGGATACGTTTGTTGAACCTCTGTTTACCAAGTCTGGTTATAAACTATTCCAATTTCATACAGTAAGTGGGGTTACGTATCTGTGTGACGACTCATAATGAATTATAACTATTGAAGTCAGCAGTCAGGGACTGCATATTAAATTCAGAATAGTTTCACACTAAACCAGGTCTGGATGTGCTAAATTAGAAAGGAGCAGTTTCCAGAGAGCACCTACTGAGTAAACTCAAACAAGTTAATAGCTGAAAGCGGCAGCTTTGGTGACCGGATTAAAAGCACCTACCCAGATGTAGGCCAAGTCTTGGCCCAGGCCCTAGTCCTTATTCGTTGTCCTTTATCAAAAATGGTCTCCCCTAAACGGCCACCATTCTGCAATGAAGATACTGAGTGTTAGAAGAATACTTTTAAAAATAAATCATGTTAAATTAGGAGAATTCAAGTTTAGCAATAATTCAGGGACAGTTTATTAAGACAAGGGCCATTCATTTGAGAGGACCCCGAGTCTAGGCGGATAGTCTATTCAGAGCCCCGTCTCCTGCACGCTCCTGAGTTAATCAGTCATGACAAGCACAGGTTGAACTTTGTTGATCAGACCAGGCTATGAACTCTCTCCCAAATTCATACTGCGAGTGGGGAAGGTACCTATATGTCAGTCTACATGGGATACCAGCCTGGGCGCAGAGATTCCGGCCCCTGATCCTTGTTCGTGACTTTTATCATGAAAATCAAGTACGCCTTAAACTACTCTATAGTGAGAACGCAACAGAATGACATAACACATGCGGCTAGCATCGCAACCTCATGCAAAGTATTGTCCTCATCCATGGAGTAGACTAAGAGCAGTATAGCAAGGCTCTTTAGAATGGAATTGTAGGATTTTATTTAGTCATTGCCAGCAGGCAATTAGCTAGAAGATTTTTTTTACCTTGCTCATAGATTGCTCATGGATTGCTCATGGATTGCTCATGGATTGCTCATGGATTGCTCATGGATTGCTCATGGATTGCTTATGAATTACTCATGGGTTGCTTATAGACCTACAGAAGTACAAGATCAATCTTTCTGGCTTCTGATTAATGTCTATTAGTCTCGCCAGTAGAGTGTCCTTATCTGAGCGAGTTGTCTCTTATCTCCTTACAAATGTAAAGAAGCAAAGTAGTGAGTGAGATGCTAATTTCTTAGTTGTATCCTAAAATGTAGGTGGGCGCACTACTTAAACTAGCAAGAGGCACGTTGGGTTATTGTAATTATAGAGCATATAATCATAAATTTTACATTGTACCCTAAACTTAGCTCCAGGTGTTGTTCTTAATTTACCTCTTGCGCCTTGCCTACTTGATCTAGCTGTCCTGGCTTCGCGCTGAAGTTCATCAGCATTTATCGTTTATTCTGATAGAAGAAGATTTATACAGTACTCCCTGAAGATCTCTATGTAACACCTGGAGAAAAAGTCGGCAGGTGGGTTGCCTCTCCACAGATTTAGCAGAAGCATACCTGAAGGGCCAGAGGGGGCCCAGCTTCTCCTGGAGAGCGAATTGCAATGACTGTTTATTAACCTGATTGGGCGCAGGTGGAGCGAATGAGAAGAAATAGAACCTGTCTGATCCGCGAGACTCAGTCTTAAGATGGCGTGCCCCAAAATGTCTCGAGAAAGGCAGAGATATCGACCTTTGTGTCAGCTATCTGATGACGCCTGGTAATGCCAGAAGATGTGTGGTCACTGGCCTCTATCATGAACCGCATTACACCTTTTCTTCCTTTTGAGTAATGTTAACACTCCGCGGGGTCTTACTAACAAGTTGGCAATTATACTGAGTGACTTTTCCATCTGAGAGTCATTGCCATTGCGGGGTTGTTGGGTTGTTGCCTTTCAAGTCTACAAAATTTGTGATTTCGGCCACTGTAAATACCTTCCTCTTGAGGTAGTGGCGGGACCACCACAGCCATCATAGGCACATGTTCACGAGTAAGGTGCGCCACTTGAGTCATATAACTATCGGCGCCTACGACGTCCTGCTTGGGCGGCCACAATCTATCACCCAGTTGGTCATCAAATGTCATTGATCTCTTAATATCACACTTGTCTCCCTCACAGCCTTGCTCTTGGATGGGTAGTTATATAGACCACATTTGGCCACGTGAGAGCAGTTTCAGGAGTTTGTTCGCGTGGAGGGTGGGAGATGGTGCTCTCGCGCTTCCAGGAGCGATTTCGCCGGAAGTCGGATTAGGTTGCAGGAAGCAGTAGAACTAGCCGGAAAATACATGGTGTTTCCTTTCGCAGTAGACAATTCAGGCCGTAATGGTTTCAGAGCTAAGGCTGGTAGAACTTCATATTATTTAGATTAACTAAACCTCTCCGCGCTGGTGGTTACTGTACTATGGAGGCTTGAGTAGTGGGATAGAAGTGCAATCAACTGTAGTATATGAACGAGGGCTTAAAGTCTCTTCCCGAAGTAGGGGACCCAAGGACCAGCTTTATATGAGGCCCGTAGGAAATACATCTAACCTAGCCTTGAGGCGCCAAGCTGACCAGAGGAGTGTCTTTTTCAGTGGATGCCTCCTTAATTAGCTATTCTAAAAGAGAAACCAACAAACTTGTGACTGCTTATACTAGAATGCCTGCCACTCACTGGCTAATAACCCTTTCCGGCATAAATGCTGTAATCAGGTCTGCGCCCCGACGGACCTGTCCGGAACCAACAGTCTCACAGCCGTGACTGTCGTGCAGTTGCAGTCAGTGGATGTTACTAAAGGCAGTGTCGCATCATCAGCCTGCTAGAAGTCTCAGTTGGTGGTTGGTTGGTGGGCACGATCTGAAGGGAGGCAGCTCTCCTACCTATGCGCCCAGCAGCCACCAGGCCGATTGTAGGCATCAGATGCAAATAAGGTATTTTTGTGATTAGGCACGGTAGGTGCACAAAGTGGATGCGTGCCTTGGGGTCCTGACTCCGGAATAACTGCCTGAATGCCCATCCGCGAAATGGCAGGCTAGACAGGATTAAGGGACGCCCTTTGTTCCTCCAGTCACGTCCAGAATGTAGAGAGCCAAAGCACTGGCAAAGAAGCAGCCGGACCAAGCAAGGAATAAAGGAGTGCAAGAAAGAAGTATATGGGAAAGGCTTCAAGCCACCTAGATGAGAACCGCAGATTTTCCGTGTTAAGTTAGTCTGCGACAGCTGTAGCCGTTCTTGTCCTTCGTTTTCCTTTTGCATGCGTCATAGTTTAGGTAAAAATACTTCTCATGTGACATCGTTTTGTCCATGGTGCGCTACGCACTTAGACTGGGTGTTTGGAATATAGGACGGCACGTTAGAGGACCTCCATCATGGCCGTCAGTGGAGACCATGGGTTGGGTGACGAAGCATTTTTAGCTCAGACAAGGTCGGGGAGATCACTGTTAGCTAAGGAGTTGGAGCTGACTGATGTATAGCGAAAGGGGGCCGAAAGGAGGCCGGAGCGAAGAAAGATGCGAGAAATTGTCGTTGACTGACGCACTGATGTTTTGTTATATAGTTCGGGCTCCCCTGGACAACAGTTCAAATTCAGGAATAGCGTAAAGCACTAAACTAGTATGGACGCACTATACCAAAGAGAGCAGTTCTGGGCGGGGAGCTAGGCCCACAAGAAACGGCAGGCAGCATCCCAAATAGAAACTATGCACAGCCTTCAAAAAGAACCGGTTCCCGGATAAACCGAAATTATTCAATGTGGACAGTTTTGTTACACAAGAGCCCGCTCCTCGTCAGTTTGCGTCTACGCATTGGCAAATCTCGTCCGCATATGCGAGGAGAAGTGAGCGCTGCCGTGGACGTGGCTTTGGTGTTTCCTATCTAAGTATAGCATAATCTCGTCACCTGCACACCTTGACAGGCAGCCAGGAATATAAATTAAACTGGTTTTCCTCCTGCCCAGCACCAGATGCTTCGCGCCTACATATTATCAAGACGGCCCTGAGTATGTTATCCGCATCGCCTAAAACGACCATGCCATCTGAGTCCAGCTTTCATAATGCAGGCATTGAGTAAGCAGGTTCAAACTCTTAGCTTTTTATTAGGCACGCCGCTGATCAAAACTAGTATTGTCATTATCCCGGACACCAGCGGGAGCGAAAGCGCCTCTCTGTACCCAACAGCTGAGCTCCAACGCGACTTTCCTACTGCTAGAATTATACGCTTTGGCTGTGTGGAAAGCCAGGTATGTGCTGAAGAACTCATTCAGCTGAGGGCCGAAAATCAATCTCGGCCTATTGTTTTTCTAGCCTGCAGTTCCAACTTATATCGGTTTGAAACGATGATCCCAGTCCCAAGTCTTTGCAAACAGTGGGAAACTATACTCAAACACACTATTGGCATAGTTCTCATTTGTACGGCATTACTGTCGGTTCTTAAAGATGCGAATACTCAGCTACAAGCATTTCGCCTGCTTCCAAAGCTGCGATACGAGTCTGTCAACATGGTCTTTGGGCCATCGGGTGTAGACCTGGCTGTCGATGGAGAGCCTACACGGCATCTCCTCAACATTATTACTACCTACGACGCATACTCTGGCACCATTCGCGGAATTCTTCAACAATGGCTCAGAAACCATGAAACCCAACCATTGTGTTCAAGAGGAAATGCTCAGCGGCCTTTTCGATCAAGGCAAAATGGAAAGATGGTTTTTAACGGGACAGTATCTGGTCAAAATGTAGTTAGGGGTCTGAATGCTGAGAACATCAGTCTGGTCTTCAAATAGAAGCAAAGTCTCCGCGGTTTAGCCTAACCTGACACAGGGAACTAGCTGAGGACTGCTTGCTTGAATCCCAGAAATCGTGCTTTTTTCTCCTTCCAAAATATACCGATAATGAAAGGAATGTAATAAATGATGCTGTACATGCTAACATCGAGAGGGGCGAAAAAAATGCAGCGGTGCATCACCTTTTCAGCCTAAAGCTGTCAGCTGTAAGTAATTGAAATATAGCTGGCCATTAGTGTGAGTGACGAGTGGAATTAGTAAAGGCCACATTTATTCGAATGTGGCTGGCCCGCATCAAAGTTCTTGGCAGTAACTAATTAAAAGCCAAATTGATTTTCATAATGAAAATACTTGTATATGCTAAGCTCGTGCAGGAAGGCACTATCGCTGCAGTCCTGGACTTTGCGGAAGCACCTCAAAACATTTCGGAGCCGCGCGCCACAAGGACCGCAGAACACAAATACTGGGAATTAGGACAGCATAGGCCTCAGCGAGGCTCCAAATTTGTCGGGATGTAATGGTCTCTGTATTGGTATTTAGAAGGATTGTTCTAGCTGTATTAGCCTGCATATCCTTCGGGAGGGGTCAGGGTATAGTTGTTTGCAATAATGGCGCCCGGGTCTTAATATTCTTTTAACTGTTTTCTGACCTGCTATTGTAGTTTTTCCGGAGACCCATGTTCCGCGACTTTTCATTGTATTCATGGTTGTATCTATAACCAATATGTTTTACAACAGCTTATATCAGGTATACAGCTGCGCTCTCCTCTGCTCAGTTCTCCCAATCTCATTAGGTGATCCACCGGAAAGGCCCGGTTGATCATCCTCATGCAGCGACAAAGAGGGCGTTCTGTGGCCAGGGCCTCCGCTACGCGATAGAGAAACAGCAAGCATCTCCCCGACCAAATGATTCTTGAGTCAGACGAGTCAGACTCTTTTCTATTTTCCTTTACCTTATATTATTCTATAACTAAGCAGTACAGTATGAGTATGGTTGGGCTCTTATTAACGTAGATAACATGTTGTGTACCCGGTCCGTTGGGATTCCGTATCAGCAACACAATGTACATGCTTTATCCTGCAAAAGGATAGCATGGAAGATATCCCTTGAATGATGCTCGACAGATAGGACACCTCTTGGGTGTTTGAAGGCGTCCTGCGCATGATTCACAGACCATGTGCCCACACGCTGGAATCATCACCCATAGATCTGGCTGCATGTAACAGATCTTGCAGTCTAAAACATGCTTTTCTTTTTGTTGGGAAAGTTCCTCTTGCGTCTTTTTGTGACTCTCCCTCTCCTGGTGAAGTTCATCCCTAAGCCTGAGATTTTCCTCTTCTAGCCATTTCAGTCTATGGCTAGTACGGCTAACTTCCCTTCCGAGCTCCTCAAAAGCGTTATTCTAGTCCATTGTTAGTTAAGGATGAATAAGGTCTTATGAGGAACCAGTACCAAAGCTGACGACTCTGTTTCAGTTCTTTTGCGTTTGCGTGATAGTATTGCATCCACCTCATTATCAACTGCTTTAAGGGCCATGCTTTCAAACTCCCGGTGACTAGGTCGTGGGCTGACTGCCTCGAGGCTTGGTAATTCCTCGTCATCGGTTATTATAATCGTGTCGGAAGGGCTTGACATCGTTATTTTGGTCGCCAGGCTCAGGGGAAGAAAGTCGATACAAGCCAGCCTTGTGAGAAGAAAAGAGAATATCAGATCATGCAACCAGCCGGGCGAAGGATGCCCTTTATATACCCAAGACCAACAGGGACGGAGTCAGCCCCTCCAGGTTATTGGACACTGGTGCGAGAGCAATAATTCCAAGCCGCATTGCATGATTGGACGTCAAGCCGTGATAGTGTGAGACAAGGATATAGCATTGCATTCGCTGCCCCGCGAGGCAGACAGTACTATGCCTATTTCTACCCGGAGAGAATAATCTCCCCGTTATCGTTCTCGTCCTGAAGTTCCTACACCGGGTCCGGGCAACGCCAGTGACTACGCACATGATGCACATCAAACGGACATGATGGCGTTTGGGCACATCCTCTGCCCCGATGCGGTGTCAGCGGGAGGCTATCGCGCCAAGTGTGAGGACAGAGGACCTCTATACCATCCAGTAACGCAGTGCCGGCAGCCGTTGTTCTCACTCATGGTGACCACTGCCTCTTCTTCCAGCAATTCATACGCCAAGTCACCCGCATCTTCTTCGTTGAAATGGGCTTACCGAGTGGGCGTGCTCACAAAAGCCCACAGACGATGACCAGAGCATGATATCCGGTAGAGACAGTAAGGAGACTTGGCTTAGCGAGATGGATGAGAAGAGTTCAGCAATAGGGAGGACTCAGGAGATACCAGTGTCATCTCAGGAGGGCAAGGTGTATTGAGTGAGAGTTGCGAGTCCAGTGACCACATAGCAATAAAAGCATGTCTGTAGGTAGTTTGCCTCCTCCGAAGCGCGACGAACGAAACACAAATTCTCGAGCGTGAAAGAAGTCCGTGCTGGGCTTAGGAGATCGAGGCATTTGATCAAAAGATCTGGCCACTGACAGTGGCTTTTCGTCACCGTGGATCCCATCTCGGTTGTCAAAAGCCCCAGTCGATGCAGGTACGCAGGCCGGCCGACCTCCCATGTATGTTCCAATGACCAGGTCGAGAGAATTAAAAGCTCAAGGATATGAGGCGGTTGTAAGGATTCCAGGACACAGTAACAAAATATTGCCAGTCTACTGTCTCGTGAAGTAAAGCCCGATTATCTCTTCTCCTTGACCTTGCAGCCTTGTAGAAAAAGAAGGCGGACGGAAATTCCTTCGAGCCAGAAAGCCCTACACGAAGTTAACGGCCTCAATGATATCTATCTTCTCCTGTAGCTCAATGTCATTTTGACTGGTTTACATAGAAGCTTCTAGTCACCTGTAATTGTCAATGTAAGCATTATATAATATTATACAGAAGCTCTATACAGCTCCATGAATTTTACACTTCAATACAGATGTTAGAATGTTTCTAGAGTGTTATTACCCCAGTGCCTTACTAAATGGAGCTTACACAGGGTACAGAAACCGGTTAAAGAGTATCAGATCCGGGCGCCATTTTTGCTGCGACAGTAAATGAATCACTCACACACACATTCTCTCTCTAACAAACTATATAGACTTGCATTTGTCTATCGCACTCCCCTTGGGCGCAGACTGTATCGCGAATATCCTACTTCATTCTCTGTTTGACACACTGTACTGACACCAGTACCAATAGTGTTCCCGCGTGTGCGAGAGAGGCCTTGGAAGCTTCGAGCGGCTGATTTTGGCCGCCCGGTATAGCGCTGGTCTCGTGAAGTAGGATTGCGGAGGTTCTTCACCTTTGCATAATAAATGGCCTGCAGCGTTCCTTTCTTTCTTCCGGGAAATTTAGCAACGATGTCATTCCATGTATGACCTTGATCCCTTAGCTCCAGCAGGTACTGCTTTTGTTCAGAGGACAGAGGAGCTGCTGCAGCTGCTGCAGCTGCAGGACGGCTAAATTTCCGCTTCTTCTTGTTGACCTTGGTGCTTGGAGCTGTCTTCTGAGAGAGAAAAGCTTCCACTGGTCCATGAACGACCGTAAGTATCTGAATAACTTGGTTTCCGAACACGTGGAAGGAGGACTTTCCAAGGCCGATAGGAAAGTCTGCATTCTGGATGTCAATGGAAAGAATTGACCCATCCAAGCACCACGTTCTACTGGTTTCCTTGGAATGACAACAACTGGAACTCGGACTGGTGACGTTTTCCAAGGTTTCAATAGAAGATGTGGTGTTCTCCAAGGGACGATGGTTTCGAATCTCAACATGAGAGAACTCAAGGTAGCCTTCAGGGCAAGGCCGAAAGCCGAGGGAATTGGGAGAATTCGGTGCGACATGGGGATCCTTTGACCGTACTCCTGTGGCATGTACGGGAACAACACTGTTGCCGTCACGATTTACCCCGAGCTCTTGCCTAGTTTGGAATTGAACATCAGGACCAAGCCCATCTGAAGGCACAGCAGCTAACAGCACTTCAAGATCTTTCGGCTCCACGCCGGGGTGCTGCAGGGGATCTTGTACGTCCATGTTAAACTCCGGCGGTGAAGATACGGGTGGACAAGACTCGAGCTCGTCGAGGTTGATGACGCAATCCATGGGCACTGTATCCGGCCCAAGAGCACCGACGCAGTCCGGTGTCTCCGGGTAATGAACGTCTGGATGACGTGGATTGTCAAGGTGCTCTTCGGCTAGGTCATGAAGAGAATGCAAAAGATGAGTCGAGCCGACCCTAGCCGGTGACGCTGCTCCAGTGCACGTATCAGGTTGCAGGTCGTGCCCTTCATTAAATGGAGGGGCAGCAGCACTTCCCAAGCACGTCGGAGTATCTGGGACAAATGATGTGCAACACGGTACGTCTGTCTTGTCATCTGTAGGGGAAGTTGGTCGTTAGCTATAGACGGACCACATAGCCTGCCGCCTTAGGACTTGACTTACCTGAGTGAAAAGAGCTAAACTGCGCGTCTGGATTGCCCTTCCCCGAAAGCACCTTACCATAGCTAGAGGTATGCTTAGATGGCTTGACACCGTCCTGTGTCTTTAGGACGCTAGAGCTTCTCCCCTTTTCAAGAATAGTCGGCTGAGAAGGCGATTGGAATGGGGCACAAAATGTGGCGGAGCCTTCTAAAGGAGTATCCATTGGCTGAGGACTTGAAAAATGTGCGACATTGTCGAAGTAGACTGACTCGCATGTAAGTTCGGAAGCGTCGAAGTTTGCGCCAGGAGAGCTATCACCCTTGCTGTGCTGATGATAGCGATTCAAGTTCGGAGAGGAACGGTTTGAGCGAATTTCCTGGGAGGTGTTTTCCATGGAAGGTCTCTCGTCATCGTAAGGACCAGCTGGAGATACATCTTCAATGGAGCGTGTGAGAAATCCGGCAGAGGCCACTCCATCTGCCTCGCTGAAACCACTCTGAGAGCCTGTAGCCGGTTCGGAAAAGAGGCCGTGCAACGACTCTATGTCATCCTGAATGGATTCCCCGCAGGAGTCACTCATACCCGAGCTGAGGATTGAATCTGCTCGCATATATACTGACCGGTCTGCCGCCAACGTCAGCGAATGAATGTGCTGCACCCAGGAGATGCCTCTAGCTATGCAAACGAACCTGCGGCTGCCTGGTGAGTGTTCAGGCAATGCCTATTGTCGTCATTGGAATGCACATCTTCAGGGAGAGCCGACTCCTTCGGCGAGGGACTTCGTCGTCGATGGTTCAACGAATTGTCCGAATTTAAAACGATATGACTCTTACTAAAACGCTCGCTTCTGGAATAGCGATTAGGATTTGAATTTGGCTTATAGAAGAGAAATGTGCTCATGTTGAAATAAATATTCGTACGGGTATCAGGATGCGAACGCGAAGCAACAAGATGATGGAAAACAACAGGAGGAAGGTCCGCGGTCAAACACTTTATAGCTCCCATCAACACAGCAAGCAAAATCAGAAACACCCCCAATTGTCCGCCAATAAAGCGAAATAGTCCAAGTCTAGTGGACTCGTATAAAGGAAGACGACTAAGTTTCCAGGGAAAAATAGCAGTTGCCTTGATATTCGATGGGCGATACCGGCTACCCTGCTTCACCCAATCGAGATCAGCTCCCTGAACGATCTCCTGGACGCCTGATCCGGCGAACAGGATGTCACAGTGACTTGGAGCCCTTCTGGCACTGAAGAGGGTAATCGCAGACTCCGTGAGCCACTGCCGGCAAAAAGTATAGTCACAAGTCTCGCCGACCATGGAACGCCGCCTGAAAGGCACTCAGCGTCACTGCCTTACCAGAAGTGGGCCTCTCGCTGGAATCGCCGTAAATGGAAAATGCTCAGCAAAATCATGACCCGGCGTAGGAGTGGCGCTGATTCGGCTTTCAACGGAATCCACAAAATGTGAAGCGGTCGCCGAAGACGGAAGGAGGAAGCGAAGGTGTCAGTTGGTCTCAAGGATCGCCAAAGTCCATCTCAAGAGTCGGAAATGGCCTTGTCTGTACGCTTGCTTCAACAATCTTAACGTTAGGCATAGTACTGACTCGCCTGAATCGCCCAATATGGAAGCTCTGGCCGCGTGCGTCTCGCATAGATTGCGATTGCCAGGTAAGCATCATGGGAGAACCGACAAAAAGGGAGAATGCAAGCAAAGAGCGCGGCCAGACCTTGGCCACTCGGGAATTAACTTTTGCTGGCTTGCCGTGCAAGTCGTCACATGCTGGCGTTCATAGACCACTCAGCTAGCTGAGAAGGAGAGATGCAGAAAATACCGCACTGGGGGCTGACAGCTGCAATTTCACCAAAATGGATGAAATTCAAGGGGTCGAAGCCCATCAGCGCGCCTCCTCCGTTCCACACTTCCGGTTTCTCCGGCCAATCTGCGACGTGATACGGAGGAATCGCAGCAACACGGGCAGGAGTAATGGGCCAATGTGCGTCATCGTCATCACGGAGATCACCGACGACGTCGTATCCTTTGGTCAGAGAAGTGGATACGTTTCCAGTGGGATTATCACGAGACAGGCACATTCTACCGGACAGATCTTGTGTTCCTGGGCCGAGAAAGCCCCATGGATGAAGCCAGTCAGGTAACGTTTGCCAATCATGGATTCCGGATGAGCGTGCCGAAGGCAACAACAATCCAGGCCACCCGTCCCCGGCCCCCAAATTGTCCTTTCAGCTGAATCCACGTAGCCCTCTCCAAGCCTCCCACGATTATAGTCGGCCCCTTGGCGGCAAGGCAGGCGTAGCCAGGCTCGCCACGGTATCAGAACTTGTCGTTATGCTATGATCCCAAGTGTACCGCAGACGGCACCGTACATAGCTTTTTTGTAGACATGTAGGGTAAACGACAAGTTCACCGAGAAGTCGGACGAGGATGACGGAGACGGAGGGGTTGGCCAAAGCGAGCCTGTATGGCGCGACAACAGCAGCAGCTATCTTTCGTTTAGTCCATAGAGGCGATACACGGGAGAAGCGCTAGGCACAATAGTGGGCTGGACGCCATGGGAGTCCACAAGGGATGTCGCAGCGAGCGTTGGGGAGACGGGCGTAAAATTGAGGGGGATAACAGGACGTGACGGTTACGAGGGCGGGAGGGGGAGGCCTATATAGCGGCAAGAGATGAGGCGGTGAGGGACGGCATTTCCGCATCCGGGGAGGCAGTTTCCCGAAGCGGCGGCCCCTAAAGGCAAATTACATTTAATAACATGCTTGTCACTGCTCATAATATATATACCCACAGTACTACCCCGCCCCTACTATTACATAAATATTTGACCACTGAT